>KN838596.1:100347-120205 GCA_000827195.1 Laccaria amethystina LaAM-08-1 | reverse complement strand
AACCGGTCTTCCGGGGCAACCGAACCGAAGAGGACCGGTCCTCTTCGGTTCGGTTGCGGTCCTCGAAGGATGGGCAACGGTTTGGACCGGTTGCGGTCCACGGTTGCCCACTTCGGGGTCAAAAAACCGGACTTAACCGGACTTGAAAACACTAAAAACAATACCTGTTGCAAGGCATGTATTGTACATAAAGTACACAGCGCATGGTAGCTGACGCAACCTAGCCCTTACCTTGGGTGTTGTTGTGTAGAGGCATGCTAAGCAACTGACTAGCTAGAAGTATGAGACTTATATTATGAGGGGGTAAGCTGGCCCTTTATATACCCTACAGGATGGTCCGTGCTACTGTGTGTACATATTTGACATAGAACAATGTAGAACAATGACTATTATTAGTTCATTGTTCTTGGTTACCATTGTGACGTGTATAGTCACGTGACTGATTGTCAACACTCCCCCTCAAGTAGTGCAGCGTTAGCGCACATACTTGTCTGTGAGTACAAGTCTGGTTTATAGAGTATAGAACTCTATCCCAAGCTCCTTTCTACGTTTTAAGAAGAGCGTTGGTCCCAGATTCTTGGTAAACATATCGGCCATGTTCTCCGCAGTGGGAACGGCAAAGACCTTAACTTGGCCTTTCTCGATTTGTTCTTGGATATAATGGTAGCGGATCTCGATATGCTTAATCCCTTTTTGTGTAACGGGATTTTGAGCGTTAAAGATCGCTCCATGGCTGTCACCATAGATAGGGACAAACGGCATGGGTTTTCCAAGTTCACCAAATAAGATTTTGTACCATGCACAATCTCATGCACAGTCAGAGAGAGCGATGTACTCCGCCATTGTTGAAGATGTGGAGATCAGTGTTTGTGTTTTGGAGTGCCATTTGACACTTGCGTTTGCGAGGGAAAAGAAGTATCCCTGCGTTGATCGTCGTCTACGATCTGCATTTGATCTGTCATCTCCATAGGAGGAGTCACAGTAGGCATATAGTCCTCCGTCACTCTTTCCATCATAGACCAGTGCATATTTGCGTGTACCGGCTAGGTAGCGCATACTGTGCCTAGATTTCAGGAGGTGTTCCTCTGATGGATTATGGGCGAACTTCGCCATTTGAGTAACCACAAAGGCTAAATCGGGTCGTGTTCCGAGCATTAAATATAGCAAGGAACCGATCACCTGTTGGTACTGAGACCGGAGAGCTGCTGTAGCAGTTCCATCAAACGGTTCAGGTTTATAACTGGTGGGAAGTGGAGTTTGTGCTGCCTTGGCATCGGTCATACCAAAGCGCTTGAGAATTTTCTCAAGGTAGGGAACCTGATGTAGATAGGTCTTCCCATCTCGATAGTCTATCCTCATCCGGAGAAACTCCTTGCATTCTCCTAGGTTGCGGCATTCCCATTTGTCCATAAAGAGTTTCTTCTTGGACGCGACTAGGGTTTTGTTTGGTCCGGTGACTATTATGTCATCCACATACGCTAGTATGATGACCATGGTTCCGTCAGCGTGTTTAGTGATGAATATGCCAGCATTGGCATAAAGGCGGGAGAACCCAAGAGTTTTGAGGCTTTTGTTGAGTTCATGCCACCAAGCAGGAGCGGCTTGCTTTAGGCCATAGATAGCCTTTCGCAAACGAAGGACCTTGTGTTCTTTGCCCGGAACTTTGAAACCCTGAGGTTGCTCCATGTAAAGTTCCTCGTCTAATGTTCCATATAGGAAGGCAGATTTAACATCAAGACCTTCGATCTTCCATTTCTCAAGCGCTGCTAATGCGAGAATGGTGCGGACCGACTCAAACCGAACAACCGGTGAGAAGATCTCATCAAAGTCTAGGCCTTCTACTTGTGAGAAGCCTTCAGCGACTAAGCAGGCCTTTTTGTGTCCATCGGACTTCAAATCGAATACCCAGCGATTTCTGATAGCCTTTCGGCCAGGAGGTAGGTCTGCAAGCTCATAAACATCTCGTTTCTTGAGGGCCTCCAACTCCTCAAATTGAGCTTTGCGCCATGCCCGTTGATCGTCGGCTGATAGTTTGCCGATGTCCTTATGAGTCCAATCTCGGACATTCATAGGATCTGGTAATCCATTGTGGTGAGGTATTGCCTTTGTAAGCAAATATTCCCACAATGCTCCCCCTTCCGTTGCTATTTTAGCATGACCAGGGTCAACTTCATCAGTGTTGCTCGACTGTCCTAAAGTAGGAATGGACGTTTATGATCTCGGGTTCCTCCGAATCCTGAATTTGTGTGACAGGTGGCACTTTGGATCTTTTCGCACATCTTGGGAACAATCGTTCATCAAAAAGCGCTGTAGCAGCTGTAAAGATGATGTTGTTTGGTGGGCGCATGAACATCATGTTCGATTCATGACCGTCTCGATAGCCAAGGAAGGTCATAAGCTCCGACTTAGGACTCAACTTGTTGACTCGGAGGTCTTTGTGAATGAAGACGTAAGCACCGCATCCAAGGATACGTAAGTGTGAGATATCAGGTTGAACCTTTTCAAGGTACCCTTTCGGAGTTTGCCAATCAAGGCGCTGGACTGGGGTTCAATTATAGAGATAATTAGCGTGTAAAATGCTGAACTCCCACCAATTGTCAGGTAAACAGGCCTGATGGCGCATTGACTCTGCTTTCTCATTGATCATATGATTGAAGTGTTCGGCTCTGCCATTCATTTGTGGCATCAAGGGAACACTTCATTGGATCTCGATCCCTTCATCTTTCAGGAGTTTAACATAGTTCTGATCAATGTATTCTCCTCTGTTGTCGGACATCCATTCACTAACAATGCCATTATATTGGTTTTTAACCATGGCTAAGAAGTGTTTGGTTGCCACTTTTGCATCGCTCTTCTTTTTCAAGAGAGCTATCCAGGAGTGAGAGGAGTTATCGTTGATGAACGATATGTAATGTTTGTAGTGGTGATATGATTGCACTGCAAACTCCTTGAGATCAGAATGAATCCGTTGAAACGGACGTGTGGCGCATGCAGAATTCTCAGGAAAAGAGCGTGAGTGCATCTTCCCTTTCGCACAACCTTCACACACTGGTGGATTTTTAGGGATCTCAATCGATGGTGGAAAATTCCACGTACTCAATTCAAATTTCTCAAACACCTGTTTTCCAGGATGTCCAAGTCGTCTGTGCCAGAGATCATAATCGTCCCTATGCACTGACTTGTGCGTGGTCAACTCACTTCCAGTGAGGACCACCGAATTGACCCAATAGATCATATCGGTAAAGACCCTGGTAACAGCTACTATCTTCACTGTACCGGATTGAGCGTCAATAAATCGAAGGATACGCTCATCTCCCTTGATTTGCATATTGCCTTTGAGCAATTGTCCCATGGATAACAAGCGAATTCCCATGCTTGGCGTATAGAATACCAGATGTAGGCGGGAAATTGTAACGCTTTGCTTGTTAGGAGTGTTATCTACCCATGTTTTCACAAAGACCATGCCGTGGCCATGTATGGCTGCGGCGCCATTGGCAGTTTGTGCCTGTGGCCGGTTCTTTTGGTCAAAGAACTGAAGGTCAGAAAAATCTTCCTTCTGGTTCATGAAATGGACTGATGCTCCTGAGTCAACTATCCATTCGATGAAATCCAACTTAGAGGGTCCTTTACAGTCTGCACAATGCAAGACGTGTCCACAAAATATATTTGTATTGGCGTGTAGATACTTATCTAACGATCTACCAATACTTAAGCTAATAGAAGCTGTAGAGGGATCAGTTAGTAAGGTGCCTTTGTGTGAACAAAAGGGGACTAACTCATTGTTTGTCGGGCCATCATAGGCCTCGTCGTCGTCTGCCCAGCGCCGAGAGGACAAGTTAGTACTCATCCCTGGAACCCCAGTATAGCCTTCGGGGAAAGACCACCGATGCTTAGAGGGGCCTGCTGGTGTGGACTCTATAATAGGTCCGCAGAGCTCTGACGGATCTTCTCCGTAATCAGACTCGTCATCTCTGAATAGTCCCGAATAGTGGGGGTTCGGGCCGATGCCTGTATGGACACTAAAGGTGTCCTCCTTCTCTCCAAGGGATACCTTATCTTCGTTATCAGACGGTACATCGATCACCATTGCTTCCACAAGCGGTGTGAGTGGTGCCATTTCTGGTGTTGGAGCCCTAGGCAGGTCCGCGAGCATGTATGCTCCCAACTTTACAGTTGGGGCTCCAAATGCTCCGTCGGTGACTTCCTCCAAGGAAGCGATTCCTTCAAATTCTTTCGAGGTTTGAATGGTGGGTGTGACCCCAAGGCGACTCATAAGGTCACGGGAACGCTTCACATGAGGATAGGGAGAAAGTCCTCCAGGGTTACTAGGGTTTCTCCATGGACCACTTGACTTCTCACCCCGGGTTGAAGGACCGGCAGCGCTAAAGGAAGTCACAGTGTGAGCTGTGGGAGCGGGTAGAGATGGTGTATCGGCGATATGCATCGCCGCTGATGCTAAAACGAAGTCGGAGTTGTGAGAGTCAGAAGCTCCAACCATATGGTTGTGTCCATTCTTTCCCTTTCCTCCGCGTCTGAAGGGGCGTTTCTTCTTCGTATGCTGATCGCCGGATTCGGCATTCTGCTGTTGCGAATATTGAGGGTTAGGACCCTTGCCCTTGATAGCAGTGTTCCGCTGAACCTGTGTCTGCTGCTTCTGCTCTGGCTTTTTGACTGGAGCTTTGCCTTTGTCGTATGTAGTTCCTCTGTGTGGCTGTTGGTTCGGATGGATACCTCTGAAGCGCACAGCCCAGACATCACGAATAGATTGCATGAGGTCAGCAAGGCTGAGAGTTGTGATGACTTCGTCCTTGAGGGTAGACTCAAGAAGGCGTTGGTAGACAGATTCTTGACCAGGAGAGGAGGATGACAGAGGCCATCGGGACACTTATCATCCTGGGTGGCAGAGCCTGGTAGTGATGCATGAAGGTGGCGAGCTGAGGGTTGGGATCGGAGAGATCGATCTTCTGGTCTTTGATGTACCGGAAGTGTTCCAGGATCTCCATAAAGGAGTGTTTGGCGTACTTGTCTTTGAGCCAATCCCAGGTTTCGTTTGAATTCTTCCCTTTGACTTGATCCCAGATCCCTATCTGTAGGGCTCGGCTAAAGATTCCCATGGCTTGGGAATTTGCATCGTTCCAGTTAGAAACCTTTCGGTTGAACTCGGTGAGAAGGTGATTATAGTTGGTCATGCGGACTTGATATTGGGTCCACATGGCGTTGAGTCTATTGAGGTCGGTACCTGCAGTTGTAGCGTCTATAGTGGTAGGCTCAGTGGGAGCGGTAGGACGTGAGTTGTCCGCAGGGAGTGTAGAATCTCCGTTGACAACCGAATAGACTTTGGCCATCATGAAGATGCCAATCATCTTCTCAGACCAGCCCTGGAAGTTGCTTCCATTGAAGCGAGGGATGTCGGAGACATTGAGAGAGGTGGACTTGTTGTTGACGGTGGACATTGTAAGTTGAAATCTGAAAGATAAAACTTGGGTGTTCGTCAGCAAACAGGTTGATAGAGGGTGTGTAGCCATAGAAGGCGCACAACACAGCCTGTGCCCGACGTGAACCCGACTCCTTGAGAGTCAATGTTCCAGACGGCATTGCGTTTGGCGTTCAGCCATAAGGCGAACAACCTAAACAGCGCTCAAACCCTAAGGCGAGCAGCTGTGGTAACGTGCAGCCCAGAGGGCGCACAGTAAGCCCAAGGTGCTAAGGTTTAGGCGTTGTCAGAACTCGTGCAGCGTTAGCGCACGTTGTTCGACATTGGGGCCCATAACCTGTCGCAAGGCATGTATTGTACATAAAGTACACAGCGCATGGTAGCTGACGCAACCTAGCCCTTACCTTGGGTGTTGTTGTGTAGAGGCGTGCTAAGCAACTGACTAGCTAGAAGTATGAGACTTATATTATGAGGGCGTAAGCTGGCCCCTTATAACCCTACAGGATGGTCCGTGCTACTGTGTGTACGTATTTGACATAGAACAATGTAGAACAATGACTATTATTAGTTCATTGTTCTTGGTTACCATTGTGACGTGTATAGTCACATGATTGATTGTCAACAATACCTCTCCTAGTAAACCTCTCCACAACCACTTTCTCACCTTGTAAGTTTCCCCCCCCCCCCGTTCCCTCTTTTCATTTACAAACACTTGAAACCGAAGACTTCCAATTAATCCAGTGTATATACAACCATATATATCTACTACATGGTCGGCTCCTGCCAAAAGTGCATAGAAAAGGGACAGAAAAGGAATGGTGTGAATTTAGGCAATGTAGAAAAAGGCAAACAAAGGAATGTGGTGGTGAGCACGTTGAGAATGCTAAATAAACTAAGTGCGAAAAGCACAGCAATGATGATGTTGGGTATGAATCTCCAGATAGTATGGATAATTTGAAATTGGTTGACCGAATAAATGTGTCCGTGGATTTGTATGATTTTGACGATTGAGGCTCTTCCGAATCCTCATATGCATGTGAAGGGGGTGCACGGCGGCGCCTGAGCGGTATCACTGATTAGAAACCATCCTTATTTGATTGGTATATATTCTACACATCCCCGGAAAGCCCCCGACAGACAAAGACCCTTTTTTTAGGTAGGTATGGTCGCACTTTCAGCATTGTCTCCAGGGTATAGACAGGCACCAGGCCTCAGCATCGCAAATTCGGAAAAAGCAACATTATTCTCAGTAAAATTAACCGCATATTTTCTGAGAGATAATTTCCTCTCGGCAGAACATCCAACACCTGTGGTGAATTTACATAAAGCGATTGATCAGCCTAGCGAAAGGATTTCGAGGATTTAAACTTTTTGTTTATCCGAGAGTTTCGGTTCGGGGTGTGCTTGCTCTTGTGTTCATCGTTCGGCCCATTCCGTGAAGTTACAGAAACAGGCACGCCACGTTATAATACATTCCGTCAACAACGGTCCTGTAGGTAAAGAAAACTGATTTTACTGGGGACGAGGATGGTCCAGCATTTCTCATGTAATTTTATTTAGCCCAGATTTTTCGGGGGCCTGAAACCAGCGTCTGCAAACAGGCACTCCTCTTTGTAGAAGCTTTCCCCAAACCGTTAAATTTATGGCCATATTCGCTTCTTGTCAGGCATCAGTCAGAACTGGTATAGCTCAAAGATTTTTTATTCACCTTTTCTTCTACAAATGTCAGCAAAATGAGCTCTTGACAAATCCAAACGCCACAGCGCTCCTGTAGCTACGGATATCAAAGACAATGGTGGCTTTCGCGACTAAATTTTGTAGAATTAATTCGACCGCTTTGTGGCAGAATGTGGTAATCTGAGAACGAGTCATTCCGATCACAAAGAAAACTGAATTATTCCAATTGATCCCATGTATATCCCAGCATACTATTTACGACAGCCAGTTCCCGTCGAAAATCTTGGGAAAAGCGACAAAAGAGATGTTCTAAATCTAATATGTGAAATGACGAAGGAATGTGGCAACGAGCACGTTGAAGATGCTCCATAAAAATATAAGCGAAATGGAAAATGCGAAATCCACAGCTACAACAACGATTGCGTTGGATATGAATCTACGAATACAGATAACTTGAGGGAGGAATAATTATGTGCACGGCCTTGATTGATTTTAGCGGCGGAGGCTCTTTCGGGTCCTCACGTGCAAGAGTAGGGGGTACACCCGGGTTCTGCCTGTGTGTTCAAAAGAAAATTAGCAAGACATTCAATCAGTAAAGAGCCGAAGTAGCGCACCTCAGCTTCCCGAGCGCCTACTTCATTCATGTCGATGGATATCGGTGACGCAGACGTCAGAGTAAGCACTGAAAAAAAAACGTTACACACGTTCAACAAAAAAAAGCCCACTAAATTTAAATAAACTTACCAATTGCGACAACGAGTGCGGAAAAAATAGAACAGCGCATTGAGAATGAATGTGATAGTGGTGCAAGTGGTGTAGATGAGGGCGAAGTTCTGAAGATCGCTTCAACCGACACCCTCCGTTTTAATAGTGCATGTAGGACAAGTTAATGTCCCGAGGCGGTAAGCCGAACGAGTTTCGACGGTGGGCTCGCTGAACCGCGGGCATGGGGCTCTGGACAAACACATTGCTTGAATTGACTAGTGCCGCCGAGCTATCAGAAATCGTCTTTATTTGGCTGTATATATTCTGGACATCCCCGAAAACCCACCAACAGACGAACACCCTTTTTTGAGTGCTTAAGTAAACTCCCAATAAGATTTAGAGCATTGCCACAAGATTGGATTGTCTCCAGGGGGGTAAGGCTGGGTAAGGATACACGACAGGCAGTGTCAGGCACCGAGACTCAGCGCCCAGCATTGCTCAATGAAGAAGGTTTAGAGGTCGTCATCCACTGTATGTTTTCTTTCGAGATTTTTGTTCATGCTGACGCTTTTGTCGATGTGCGTTTGCTCCTATGTTCATTCTCATGAAGTTAATTACAGTAGCGTAACTGTACTACGTTTTGTTAGAATCCTCCATAATCCCACAGGACGGAGATTGAAGATGACGCGCCGTTTGGCAAGTAGTTTTATTTAGACTAAGTTTAAGGGTTTGAAACGAATGCCTGTGTTCATGCATTCCCGTCAGTACTAGACTGTGAACTTATGTAGTCAAGCGATGACTCGGAGTTTCATCGGAACATTAAACTTATAAGTAATGATATTTTCGGCCTGCCATATGCCACAAAAAATAACTGGGAATGGTATACAATTTTACATTCATTTTTCTGAAAAGATAACGGTGTGGATGTGAGGAACGATATATAAAATGTGCACTAAGTATGTTGGGGGTACTTTGTGGTCCTTCCGCATTAGGCAAATTTAATTAAGTGAGATGGACAGGTACCTTGATCCCGATCCCTCCCTGCCGATCCAAAGCAGATTCCCGGAGTCACCCAAGTCTCCGAGAACGTCATGAATTGTGAGTATCCAGCGCTCAACCGAACCTCCAAAATAGGGCTTCAGTAGTACTACCTACTCGCCTACCAATCGCAAGTCTGCCTCCTAGTTTGAGTCTAATCGACATATTTTGAGGTAACACATGAACAGAAGTTACTCAAGGAAACCGCGCTGTCTTAAAGGAACGCCTAAATCAAGTTATTTATATGGAGAAAGGGTAGAAGTGGTTTCACCCTAAAATTATCCCTATTGATTCCCGGTAAAAGGAAGGACCGCATCGAGAAGTTAATGATATATGTACGTTCATTGAGAGTGACGTTATTCGAATTCCAGGTCATTCTCTGTGCATCCAAGTACCGACTTGGAGTGGAGTAAATTTGTCACAATATTCCCAATGTGCGCAAGATAATTTGCGTAGAAAGGTCAAAGCTTCCGGCCTTTCCTCTTAGCTGCGAGGAATTCCTCGGTTCGACGCCGCACACGGGCCCATAATTGACAGGGTACTGGAGTGCAGAGGTATGAACAGTGGGAGCGCAAAGGGGTTCCAAGCAGCGTTGGTAAACAAGTTATCGTTTGATGGGCTTCAATAAGAATTGCCAAGTCTCAGGATTCGCCCACCAGCGTCCACCTCAGTACGATCTACACGCGGCATCAAATCCAAGCAGTGTAAAGTGTTGAAACGTTGACTATTTTAGAAGACAACAAACAGTTTCACAAAAACGGATTCATTATTCCCCCTGATATTCTTTTCCCAGTTCCAACTCGCCGCCTAACACGCTTGAGCCATCAATGTAGCTCTTCGCATCGACGCCAAGTCCCTGACTAGCAAAGGCCTTCTACAACAAGCACTTGTCGGCGCCGCCGTAGCAGTTCTGGTCTGCCTGTATCCATGCGTCGCACGCCGTGACGACTGAAAGGCACGTTAGCAAAGTATAGTGAGAGGCGAGGAATGCCGCTTACACGTTGGGTTGCAAGGCTGTAAGTGGAGAGCGTCGAGGCAGGAACACGACATTGCCCTGGGTTCCGTCCGGATTGGTCTTTGCGGTCGTCGAGAATTCGTCTGCGCTGATGAGGGCTGCGTAGATGTTGTGCAGTATGTTGGCCCAGACTTCACCGGTGTCTGTAACGAAGAGGGTCAGACAAAAAGCCGTGGAGGTGTGAAGAGGACGTACTGTGAACCTCGCTGAGAGTCTTGATGCTCCAATACCCCAGGGAGTTGGTTGTACTATCAATGCATGTTAGCCGACGGCGTCAGAAGCAGCAACAAAAAGAGACGAACGTCGAAGTCGAGTGAGGATGGGTGCGGATGCCGTTCTTATTGTTCGTGACGTAGTCGCCCATAACGTAGTCGGTGATGGTGGCGGATTTCTGCTCGGACCACCTGACAAGGAGGGAATCAGCATATAATCGAAGGAAGGTGTCGAACACGTACTCTGCCCTGGCATCACTGGACCACCCTTCACCCATTCCACCCGCCTCAGTCGCCTAGAGACATCTTCCAGTTTCACCACCCGTCATTGGGTTCGTGATGCCATGGGTCATCTCGTGAACGACAATGTCGCCCTCCAATGTACCATCGCAATTGGCTGGCCGTCTAAATAAATACGGGTATTTGCTTCGAGAAAGATGGATATAAGTACTGTGGTGCAAGTCCAGGTGTCCTACAATTATATTTTATTAGATTAGTCCTTGAATAGCGCAACGAAAAGATCATACATTCTGCATTGTCCAGGCTGACAGCTAAAAAATCAAGTCAGCATTCAATCTTACCAAAAAAGAAAATCGGAGCTTACTCAGATGGAGTAGCGGGGTTGGCGTTTTTAGTTCCGCTCGAATCCTGAATGGAGATTTGCACGCGATCATTTCCACAGCCGCCCTTTCCAAAGTTATTGGAAGTTAAATGCCGCCTCGGTAAATCCATAGCGATAGGCATAGTCATGCACGGTATTGATCAGATAAAAGAACGCGGGCAGCATCGACGTTATTGGCGACGGATGGCGCTTGAAAGGTCGAATAGGTATAGCGGAGGTTAAGCCCCGTAATCAGCAGTAGAGAGAATTTCTCCGGAGTACGCGTCGACGTAGACTCCATACCAGCTATTGACTTCCTCGTTTTGAATTTGAATAACGTGGACGAGAGCGGCTGGTCCATCAGGTCGGGCTAGGTAATGGACGGCAGTGGGGAACCCGTTGTATTTCCCGTTGAACGCCTGTCCCGCCTCGGACATGACGGACTTCGCGTCGACCGTTGGCTTCTCAGAGGCGATTTTAGCTGTAACGCATCCAGACACTGGATAGAGATGAAATACGAAATTACGTACTTGGCTTGACGAAGGAGGAGCCGAAAGAACAACTTTGTCGTTCTTCCAGGCAACGTTGGGGACAGCTTTGATGGAAGGGACTCTTTGCTACTATATCCCAGAAGATGTCAATGATACGATGGAGGTGGGCATATTGTAAGTGTACGCATATGGGTTTGTCTGACATATGCGAACTTTTCCGTGGCCGCAGTGTCCCCACTCTGATATCCAACCGCGCCGGGATCAACACCGAGACGGCCTTAAACGAAAGCAATGGCAGTGTCGTTTTGAAGACCACTGGCAGAAGCGCCGAAAGGGGCAGGCTGGGGGAGGCCCTCTCCAAAGACCTACGCCGCCAGCAGCGTGAGCCTTTGACGATTGTGGAATGGGGAAACGAAGAACGTACATCAAAAGACGAGAGTGGGTGAGATAGAATACCTTGAGAATAGGCAGACGGGACATGCAGGATGTTGGTTGTACGTTTAAAGAGAGGATATACCAACAGCATCACACTCCCCAAAAGGGGAACGGCGACACATGAGGTTCACAATCGACATTGTGTCGCGAGATAGAGAAGATTTGACACACCAGCAGTGTCGCAGTTGAAATACGCCGCCTTACATACATTAGCTGGATTGGGTCGTCCCTGGGTCTGAGAGGCGCATCCCGCCGTTGCTCTTGCCGACTTAGGGCAATATGTCATTGCCCTCAGAGTCAGCTCAAGAACGCGCGGTAGCACGTTCTCGAGCCCCTAATCCCCTAAATTTAATTATCTAACCCACCCTAACCTCCGAGAACGCGCTTTAGGGGGTTGGGGGCTCGAGAATGTGTTACCGCACGGGGTGAAAAATATCTTTAACCCTACCCATTAATCTAACCTCCTAGCCAACTCCTAACCTAACTGAGAACACACTACCTCGCAGAAATAACCCTAACCCTTAACCACCCTAATCGAGTCATCGGCCCACCACGTTCCGGTGTGTCGAACATGGAATTGTTCGACACACCAGAAGGGTGATGTGTCGCCGACCTATCCTATGTGTCGCGTTATGACCCAATGTGTCGCTGTCCCGATTTGGGGAGTGTGACGTTGTTGGTACGCCCTGGTTTAAAGACCTCTCAACAATACAATGGTTCGTGACCAGGGTATACCAACAACGGCACACTCCCAAAATTGGGACAGCGACACATTGGGCCATAACGCGACACATCGGATAGTTCAACGACACATTCCACCTTCCGGTGTGTCGAACATACATGTTCGACACACCGGAACGTGGTGGACTGATGACTCAGTTAGAGTTATTTAACTAACCTCCTAATAAATTAACTGAGAATGCGGGGAGAAATTTATCCCTACAGTCATCCACCCACCAATGATACACCACCATCATTTGATACACTTTTGACCAGCTAATATCTCACTCGATACTACATCGAATTTTGTGAAATAAATTTTAACGTGCACTATAAGTTCGCATCTACCATAGTACAAAATTTGGGCACAATTGAAGCAGTATTGGTACTGCTGTGAAAATTTCAAAATGGACTGTTTTCGGAAATTGCTGCATACAGGTCACACCCCCAAATGATACACCCATAATTTTGGTTTTTCTTCATGACATGTTGTTCAAACATTCTGAAATTTGGTAGGGTTATAGAATGTAATTTATCTCAAATATTCATGTAGTTTTTATGGCTGAATGTTGTACTTCAAATTATTGGATGCAATTTCTTAGTTTCGGTGTATCATTAGCAGGTGGATGACTGTAATAATTTACTACCATATACGGAAGACCGGTGATTACCGACGGTGTGTCGAACTACGAAAAGTGTGTCGTTACCTTCTCTATTCTGCGATAGTGTGTCGCCATTCTCCTTTTGGGGAGTGTGCCGCTGTTGGTATATCCTCGTTCGTGACCAGGTATCATGGAAAAGAGAACAAGGAACTAACCTAGCGTGGTAATTCGCCGACAAACGTGATGCTGCTAATTAGGAAGTGTTTGGCAAGAAGCGGTAAGGTAAACAAACCTGAAAATTGTCACGTCCATCTTCCCTTTCCACTTTTCCAAGGACAAGAAACCCCCAGATCGACCGCAACAAGCCGCAACCACAGTCTTGAAAAAGGCTTGAAAGATGATTAACTGAGACAGGCTCTCTCTCATCTTCGCTCGATATTAGGTCAATCAACTCCACTACATCCCACCATCGATGCAGGACAGTATTCTGGCAGCTGTCTGACCTCTTTGACCTAGTCTCTCATAGACAGACATCAATATTATGTGAAGTCGTACCTTGGTTCACGATAATATGAAGTCTGTTTGTTACCATGCCCCCAAAACTGCGCTAGAAAATGTTTATGTAATCTTCGGACTTTAAAACCGCGTCGCGTCAATACTGTACAAATACGACCAGGTCTTCACGTCATGCATCACATCAGAAAAACAAGTTTTTTTTTTTATTCGCCTTAAATCAAAAGAAAAAATTTCGGCCATCTTGGCAAGGAAAAATTTACAAATCGATGAAGAGTTGGTCGTATTTGTACAGTATTGCCATTTGCTCTCGATGCGATAGCCCATGCATTTCTGTTCTAATACACGTCAAACTTGATATTCTACATCTTGTCTGATCTCCATTCTGTTATGACGACTCAATGACGGCTCGACAACCCCGCTGGCAGGACCCAGACAGCCCAACGCCCATTTGACTGTCGATTCTCGAAGTGCATGAGAGCTCACGCCATCCCTTGAGTCTCGATCTCCTGCTCGGCGTTGGTTCCCAGCGGCTGCACCACAGTTTTTCAACCTTCGCGCATGCGGTGCTTGGCCAGAGGAGCAGAGCGAAACCTGGATGAAACATTTCTGGAGATACCCTTAAGTTCTGGGATGTAGTCGACAAGAACGCGAACCCAATACAATGACTGAATGGCATGCACATGGGTCCAGTCGACATCAGCCCTAAGAGTTTCAACAGTCATTGTCGTCTGCTTCTTCTCGGCGACGCGTGCAAGGTGACTCTGTAAATCAAAAGCACCAGGTTTGCAATCATCAAGCTGTATTGCTGTTCCTGCTGTCCCAACTTTGAGAACACTAGGCTTGAGCCAGTCATAGAATCGAGGGCCTTACGCACCGTCGTGTCGCTTACGATATTCCCAAATTGGCTATAAACACGTTTGACGTCGATATGAGATTTCGCCGCAAAGTGCCATACACCGAGAGCCATAGCAAGGTCTCCTTTTGCGTAATGGTTTCAGGCTAAGATAAACGAGCCGATAGCCCAAGCGACGGCCAGTCCATGAGTCACACCACAACGATCAGCCTTTCCGTCAACACGAGTTGGGTTGTAGAACAGTATCTCTAGAAATTGCCAATAGAGTCAAAGCCCGAGTTGCCTAGAAACTCTTCCATTCGTTTAAACTTTAGCTTCGCCTTTTCATTCTGTCAAGGCTGAATTAACCTTGGTTGACTCGATGAGCCAAGCGCGTTGAACGTTAGTTGAACGGAGAACCGGAGGCAGCCAAGGAATTAGTGGATGACGAGGCCCAGAGACCATCAGGAGATGGCGCGATGAGTGAATTCACTGCAGGACTTGTGAAACTAGGTGTAGATTGTGATAGAAATGGTGAAATGTAATCGGGTGTTGCTGGTACTTGAGTTGCAGAGTTTTTCCTGTAAGACCGGACAGTTTGAACATTGTTATTCATATTAAGTAGTAGTTGGAAGAGACTACAGTTGAATTTGAGGGGATAGGACAAGTCATGCAACAAAAATCGCGTTGAGAGTCCAGGGCGACGAGGTAATATTGACGCGACGCGGTTTAAAAGTCCGAAGCCACGCAGAGTCATCCTTTACATCCACCCCGTATTTTCTCAATGATTTTATCCACTTTATGTTCTCCATGTGCATGTGTGCGGTGTCTTTGTCAGCGGACAAACATATCCTTCGGAGGGTTTGTGCAGAACGCGAATGCGTGCTCAAACCCATTTGCGAAGACAATAACATGTACTTTACACTCCCCCACACACTCCGGTTGGACTCCACCTGGACTCCGGTGGAGTCCATATGGACTCCATTCAGTCCAGGTGGAGTCTACATTAAATACAACAAAATTTATATATTTCTGGATCATCAAGCCAGAGTCCATCTGGAGTCTGCATAGACTCTGTCTGGACTCCACCAGACTCCAACTAAACTTAAAACATCAAAGAATTTATATTGACAGAAATAAGTATACTACAAACAAGTAGACTAACAGCTATTATAAGTACACTAATATCTACCTGGTATAACCAACTACAGTAGCAATGGTCATACAACAACAACGACGGCAACAGACGATGATGGACACGTCGTCGTGTCACTTCATGGTCGTTGCGCGTCGCGTCGTGTCGCACGGTCGTCGTCCGCCGTTGTGTCGTGTCATCGTCGTCCACCGTCACGTCGCGTCGTCCGTCGGCGTGCGTATGAAAGGGATATGGGGGGTGTCGTCGTCGTCGTCGTCGTTGCTGCTGTGGACGGCGCCAAGGGTGTGCTTCACCACCGGTAGACGTCGTGGCACGTCCGGAGGAGACCGTTGACGTGCCATGTAGTCACCCCGACGTGGCGTTGAGCTGGGTTGGGGCTGCGACGCTGCGAGCGCTCGTTCAGCAGTCGGTGACGTGGCGTCACCACGTCGTTGCCATCGTGTGTCACCGTGGTGGTGAGCGGCCGGTAAGGTCCTGGGCCGTTGTCCTGTGGAAGTTGTTAGTGATGACAAAATGGGGTGGAGATTGTGCCTGATCAATGGCAATCGTCGATGACGATTGCCATCGATAACAAGCGTATGCACTTTTGAGTGCGCGCTCTCTATCCCCGGCCTCGATTCCCCCCCCCTTTCTCCCCTTCGTGGCCTCTCATCGTCGTTCTGCCCCCCGCAGCAGCTTCGTTTCACTGGATGCTCGTCAGCGTTTGATGCTTCGCGTTTCTGTGACTCGCTGGGGCGGTGTTCTTCGGTTTCGCAGGCAAACGTGGTGAGGTGGGTTGTTGAACGAGGTGCGGAGGCGGTGGGATGTGGTGGGAGGCAGTGGGATGTGGTGGGATGTGGGTGGGAGGCAGTGGGATGTGGTGGGATGTGGTGGGAGGAAGAAAGATGGGTGACGTGGCAACACGAAGCGTCAACAAACAATGTTTGTTCAGCGTGCCGAAATTGCCGAGACCGGGGGTATATGAAGGGTATATTTCCTACACATATCAAAGCCTCTGTGGTCTAGTGGTTTATTGTGCGCTTTTCTGCTGACAAATATCCATTCATAAGGTTCAGTGTTCAAATCTCATGAATGGCATTCTTTTTTTCTGGTCTTATAAAAATAGTAATAATAACAGACTCCATCTGGAGTCCATCTGGAGTCTGGCTGGTTAATTATGTGTTCTGAGGTGGAGTCCATTCAGTCCAGATGGGTCCAGATGGAGGCAGCCGGACTCCAGCCGGACTCCAGGTGGACTCCAGGCTCATTGGAGACTGACATTTGAGGGGATGACCACTAAGGAAAAATTGGTGGTGGGACACCTGGAGTCCAGATGGAGTCCAACCGGAATATGTGGGGGAGTGTAAAGTCCTCACAATAACTGCCAACCCAACCGCGACATGATCATCTCCAGGAATAGTTGGTAGTCATTTGGATCCATACCATCACAACTCAAAACCAGTACCTCTAAATTCGGGACGAGGAGATAGGATGCAATACCCAGGAGTATCGCTTCCGAGATTGGCTTTTCGGTAGGTTTCTGGGGATAAATGTGGATGCGTAATATTTTGACGGCAGTGCCGATGTGCTCCAAGGCATGGAGTAGTTTCCTCGGGCTGATAGGAATATTGATCATTGAGAACTCTTCAATGGAGCAAGAGGACCGTTCAATAAAATCTTGGAAGCCAAATTGAGACCACCGCTTTTCCCCTGCGATGGTGAGTATTCAGAGAGAAGGAGTGTTGATGGCGCTAAAGATATTTAAAATCGTTACCCACACTCGGATGTTCAGCGTGTGCAAATGTGGAAGGGTGAGTTTCTCGTTTGGAAGCATAAAAACCCGATCATCAATGACGTGGAACTCGCAGTCGCGGATGTTCGGACTAGTGTTGCAAACGGCTCGGCTCAGAGCCGATGAGCCGGTGAGCCGAGCTGTTATTTTAGCCAGCCAAGCTGATAAATCGGCTACCAGCTCAGAGCCGCTCAGAGCCGCTCGAGCCATGCCTCAAGTGGCCTAAAAATCAGAGCTGCTAGATAGCTTTAAACATTATAAAAACATTATAAAACTTTATGTACAAGGCCCTTGTGCTATTTTGAACATATATTTTTATACCCTACTCGTCAGAGCCATCTCGCAAGTATGTTTGGTAATAGGTACAAGGAGACAAACATAGCCAAATAATCTCATCAAAGATACTGATTTTTGCAAAACTCAAAGA
Source organism: Laccaria amethystina LaAM-08-1 (assembly GCA_000827195.1). Taxonomy (NCBI): domain Eukaryota; kingdom Fungi; phylum Basidiomycota; class Agaricomycetes; order Agaricales; family Hydnangiaceae; genus Laccaria; species Laccaria amethystina. The sequence goes on along the minus strand of KN838596.1, from coordinate 102,573 downwards.
GTATGACTTTCTTTTTTTGTAGGAATGGTCTACACAACATAATTGATAGCTAAAAGGCATAAGTACAGTATAAATACAACTAGGATAATGAGCCAACAACTTTCGGCAATTTCAAACGGCTTAGCCAGCTAAGAGCAGCTCTGAGCCATTTTGATGGGCTTAACCGCCTGAGCCGAGCCACGAGCCAGCCAAGCCAAGCCGTGACATCACTAGTTCGGACACGTCTTCAGAATTTCCAGTATATGTCGCGAACCCGTCGCATTGAGCGTTAACATGTGCAGCTGTGGGGAGGAGGTCCAGATCATAGGTACTATGTCACCTAGATTCCTGAATCCCAGATCGGACACTTGGGGGTGAACGACGCTACCAGGCGGGAAGCACAGCTCGAGGTTTTTAAGCACAGGAGAAAGCCCTGTAGAAACCTCACACTTGAGTGGTAAAAGACAATCATAGTAAAGAAGCTCGCGGAGGCACATGTGCACCGATTTCCAGCGAGAGAGGTGTTGGAAGAATAAGCGGATTAACGACCACACGTCATCAGGACTGGGGTCGCACCCCCGATCAGTGTCTACTGGTAAGCAAATTGACAATGGCATGGGTTTGGATCACTCCAGCCATAATTCGGTGAGCGGAAAAGCTGGGCTGCACGTCCCAGTGCTGAAGTGGCGTACTTTGAAAGACACCCAGAGAAGTGGGAGTGTGAGTGCTACGTCCCACCAATACTTACATATTTGGCATAGGAGTAGTGGTGCAGTGTTAAGGTTGGCTTCTATGAAGCCCTCAGGAAGGCACGCGAGGAAGATGGATTGGAGGATCTCTGGGGGGAGGCGGTGGATGGGGGAGAGGAGAAATCTTTGGTAAGCTATGCGCTGTCGCGTGTCGGCCAGATCTTTGAAATATGACGCTGGGAATGATTCTAGCCATGAGACACGCTTGATGTCGTCAGAGAGGTGCTGGGAAATTACACCCGCGTCGAGCATGTGCCCTTTTTCAGTGTAGAATTTCAAGGTTTCTGTGGTTATATGTTCTGTATTTGAAGAGGGGAGAGCGAGAAGGAGGTGCGATAAGGAGGGGAAGGGTTTTAGGTTGTCCTTCATGTTTTCGTTCATGATTAGCGCATGGGAACTTGTTTCCTGATGAATCCATTTCATTGATGAGAATTTAAATATTTAATCTCCGCTCCTGGGATCTGCCGAATTCTATGTACTTCCTCTTGCTTAGGAGGCTATATTACAACTCTATCGAGGCTGATCTAAAGACAGTAAAAGGTTTTTGGTAGGGGTAAACTTGCAGGTGAACTTCCGAAGTAAAGAAAAAACTTTCTGGACATCCATGATTGGCTTCAAAGTCTCGTACTAGAGTCAAGGGGGCCTCGGGATTTGAATGCTGAGCCGGGGGTCTAGTAGTGGGGGGGGGGTCATCAATGGCTTTAAAATATTTACTAAGGGTGGGTAAAAAATCTATTTTTAGCACCCTTTGGCAACGGGGGGATCTGTTGAGCTCTTCGGGACAGACATTGAGCTTTGTTCGAAGGCCTCTGTACACTGTAGTAGTCAGAGAATGAAATACATCGTTTGTTTTGCAGCATCAGACAACGGTGTAACCCAATACCACGATGGCAAAGACAAAGGTATGAATTTATTTATATGAAAGTTGAAGCTGAGGACTACACGACCTATAAAGGACAAGATAAAGTATGACACCAACACAACCGCACACTGCTTGGAGTGTGGTGAAGACATTAACATAGGGACAGCAGGGCCAGCTGGCCTCAGTCAAAACACCGGTAAAAGTAAATGCAAGAAGAATATCAAGAACAAGAAAAAACAAGAAAAACAGGGAAAGATACAAACACTGTTCGATGTAGGGGTAAAGAAGGGAAAGGATGTATCGCAAGAGGTGGTCATGACGGAAGCTTCATCGTCAACAAGGAAAGCTCTGGCCTCTCCCTTACCCGTCACCGTTTATCCATCCACAGCGAGTTCAAGCAATGCTTCACATGTTGACAACAAATCACGTGACTATACACATCACAATGGTAACAAAGAACAATGAGCTATTATTAGCCATTGTTCTACATTGTTCTATGTCAAACGCGTACACACAGTAGCAAGGACCATCCTGTAGGGTTAGTGTTTAAAGGTCCAGTCCATAGGACCGAAAAAAAGACCGAAACCGGACTGAACAGGACCGATTAGGACCGGACCAGTGGTCTATTTATGGACC
>KN838596.1:78612-99977 GCA_000827195.1 Laccaria amethystina LaAM-08-1 | reverse complement strand
TCACATTACATTTTGCTTGAATCTTTAGCAGATGTAATTCGGTTTTGGTCATAGCTCTGTCAAATATTCATTAAATCTTTTGAAATTTGGTCGGATGACGGGTATTTACAGGCTCTACTATGCTATATATTTAGTTTAATTTTCAGAGTAATGATAGTTGAGATAAAAATGATTTCTATTGGTACAACAAAAATTACACCAGAAAACCGGTCCGAACTGGTCTTTTTTGGTTGCGTGGACCGCAAAAGACCGGTCCTAGGTGGTCCGGTCCGGTCCCCCCAATATCTGGGTCGGTCCTGGACCGGTTGCGGTCCACGGTTGCGCGTTTTGGGTGCAAAAAACCGGACTGAACCGGACCTTAAAACACTATGTAGGGTATATAAGGGGCTAGCTTATGCCCTCATAATTTAAGTCTCATACTTCTAGCTAGTCAGTTGCTTAGCACGCCTCTACACAACAACACCCAAGGTAAGGGCTAGGTTGTGTCAGCTACCATGCGCTGTGTACTTTATGTACAATACATGCCTTGCGAAAGGTTATGGGCCCCAATGTCAAACAACGTGCGCTAATGCTGCACGAGTTCTGACAACACCTAAACTCTAGCACCTTGGGCTTACTGTGCACCCTTTGCGCTGCACGTTGCTGCAGCTGCTCGCCTCAGGGCTTGAAGCGCTGTCAAGGTTGTTCGCCTTAGGGCTGAACACCATACGCAATGCTGTCTGGAGAATGACTCTTAAGGAGTCGGGTTCACGTCGAGCACAGGCTGTGTTGTGCGCCATTTATGGCTGCACGCTCTCTATCAACCTGTTTGCTGACAATACCCAAGTTTTATCTTTTAGATTTCAACTTAAAATGTCCACCATCAACAACAAGTCCACCTCTCTCAATGTCTCTGACATCCCTCACTTCAATGGAAGCAACTTCCAGGGCTGGTCTGAGAAGATGATTGGCATCTTCATGATGGCCAAAGTCTATTCGGTCGTCAACAGAGTATCTAGACTACCCGCGGACAACTCACGTCCTACCGCTCCCAATGAGCCTATCACTATAGACAATACAACTGCAGGTGCCGACCTCAACAGACTTAATGCCATGTGGACCCAATATCAAGTCCGCATGACTAACTATAATCACCTTCTCGCCGAGTTTAACCGAAAAGTTTCCAACTGGAATGATGCTAATTCCCAAGCCATGGGAATCTTTAGCCGAGCCCTACAGATAGGGATCTGGGATCAAGTTAAGGAGAAAAATTCGAAGGAAACCTGGGATTGGCTCAAAGAAAAGTACACCAAACACTCCTTTATGGAGATCCTGGAACACTTCCGGTACATCAAAGACCAGAAGATCGATCTCTCCGATCCCAACCCTCAGCTCGCCACCTTCATGCATCATTACCAGGCTCTACCACCCCGGATGATAAGCGTCCCGATGGCCTCTGTCATCCTCCTCTCCAACCTTCTGCTGACCAATAACCCTAGTCAAGAATCTGTCTACCAACGCCTCCTTGAGTCAAGCCTCAAGGACGAAGTCGTCACAACCCTCAGCCTCGCTGATCTCATGCAATCTATTCGTGATGTCTGGGCTGCACGCTTCGGAGGAATTCATCTGAACCAACAGCCATGCAGAGGAACTACATACGACAAAGGCAAAGCTCCGGCTAATAAACCGCAGCAGAATCAGCAGACACAGGTTCAACGGAACACCGCTATTAAGGGCAAGGGTCCTAACCCTCAATATTCGCAACAGCAGAACGCCAATTCTGGCGATCAGCAGACAAAGAAGAAACACCCCTTCAGGCGCGGAGGAAAGGGAAAGAATGCACACAACCATATGGTTGGAGCTTCTGACTCTCACAACTCCGATTTCGTTTTAGCATTGGCGGCGATGCATATCACTGATACACCATCTCTACCCGCTCCCACAGCTCACACTGTGACTTCCTTTGGCGCTGCCGGTCCTCTCGGCGCTGGGCAGATGACGAGGCCTACAATGGCCCAACAAACAATGAGTTAGTCCCCTTTTGTTCACACAAAGGCACCTTACTAACCAATCCCTCTACAGCTTCTATTAGCTTAAGTATTTGTAGATCGTTAGATAAGTATCTACACGCCAATACAAATATATTTTGTGGACACGTCTTGCATTGTGCAGACTGTAAAGGACCCTCTATGTCGGATTTCATTGAATGGATAGTTGACTCAGGAGCATCAGTCCCTTTCACGGACCAGAAGGAAGATTTTTCCGACCTTCAGTTCTTTGATCAAAAGAATCGGCCACAGGCACAAACTGCCAATGGTGCCACTGCCATACATGGCCACGGCACGGTCTTTGTGAAAACATGGGTAGATAACACTCCTAACAAGGAAAGCGTTACAATTTCCCGCCTACATCCGGTATTCTATATGCCAGGCATGGGAATTCGCTTGTTATCCATGGGACAATTGCTCAAAGGCAAAATGCAAATCAAGGAAGATGAGCGTATCCTTCGATTTATTGATGCTCAATCCGGTACAGTGAAGATAGTAGCTGTTACCAGGCTCTTTACCGATACGATCTATTGGGTCAATTCGGTGGTCCTCACTGGAAGTGAGTTGACCACGCACAAGTCAGTGCATAGGGACAATTATGATCTCTGGCACAGACGACTTGGACATCCTGGAAAACAGGTGTTTGAGAAATTTGAATTGAGTACGCGGAATTTTCCGCCATCGATCCAGATCCCTAAAAATCCGCCAGTGTGTGAAGGTTGTGCGAAAGGAAAGATGCACTCACACTCTTTTCCTGAGAATTCTGCACGCGCCACATGTCCGTTTCAACAGATTCGTTCTGGTCTCAAGGAGTTTGCAGTGCAATCATACCACCACTACAAACATTACATATTGTTCATCGATGACAACTCCTCTCACTCCTGGATAGCTCTCTTGAAAAAGAAAAGCGATGCCAAAGTGGCAACCAAACACTTCATAGCCATGGTTAAAAACCAATATAATGGCGTTATCAGTGAATGGATGTCTGATAACGGAGGAGAGTACATTGATCAGAACTATGTTAAACTCCTTAAAGATGAAGGGATCGAGATCCAATGAAGTGTTCCCTTGATGCCACAAATGAATGGCAGAGCCGAACACTTCAATCGTACGATCAATGAGAAAGCAGAGTCAATGCGCCATCAGGCCTGTCTACCTGACAATTGGTGGGAGTTCAGCATTTTACACGCTAATTATCTCTATAATTGAACCCCAGTCAAGCGCCTTGATTGGAAAACTCCGAAAGGGTACCTTGATAAGGTTAAACCCGATATCTCACACTTACGTATCCTTGGATGCGGTGCTTACGTCTTCATTCACAAAGACCTCCGAGTCAACAAGTTGAATCCTAAGTCGGAGCTTATGACCTTCCTTGGCTATCGAGACGGTCATGAATCGAATATGACGTTCATGCGCCCACCAAACAATGTCATCTTTACAGCTGCTACAGCACTTTTTGATGAATGATTGTTCCCAAGATGTGCAAAAAGATCCAAAGTGCCACCTGTCACACGATTCGGAGGAACCTGAGATCATAATTGATTCAGAGAGTGTGCCTGATGATAGTGCACCACTCGATCCACCCCATGATACATTCATTCCGCCAAGAGACGACGAGAGCTCTCATGACGATGATGAGCCTCAACGTCCTCCTCCAACGCAACCACAGCACCCCCGTGATGCTCCAGGGGGAGCACAGCGTGGTCAAGAGCAGCCTAGGCACTCTGAGCATGAGAGGAAAGGTACCAGAAAGGACGGGAATGTTTACCCACCTGGCACTTTTACAGACACCGACCGATGTCGAAAATTGCCTGATGCAAACAGCGCAACGTCCGTTCCTACTTTAGGACAGTCGAACAACACTGATGAAGTTGACCCTGGTCATGCTAAAATAGCAACGGAAGGGGGAGCATTGTGGGAATATTTGCTTACAAAGGCAATACCTCACCACAATGGATTACCAGATCCTATGAATGTCCGAGATTGGACTCATAAGGACATCGGCAAATTATCAGCCGACGATCAACAGGCATGGTGCAAAGCTCAATTTGAGGAGTTGGAGGCCCTCAAGAAATGAGATGTTTATGAGCTTGCAGACCTACCTCCTGGCCGAAAGGCTATTAGAAATCGCTGGGTATTCGATTTGAAGTCCGATGGACGCAAAAAGGCCCGCTTAGTCACCAAAGGCTTCTCACAAGTAGAAGGCCTAGACTTTGATGAGATCTTCTCACCAGTTGTTCGGTTTGAGTCGGTCCGCACCATTCTCGCGTTAGCAGCGCTTGAGAAATGGAAAATCGAAGGTCTTGATGTTAAATCCGCCTTCCTATATGGAACGTTAGACGAGGAACTTTATATGGAGCAACCTCAGGGTTTCAAAGTTCCGGGCAAAGAACACAAGGTCCTTCATTTGCGAAAGGCTATCTATGGCCTAAAGCAAGCCGCTCATGCTTGGTGGCATGAACTCGACAAAAGCCTTAAGGCTCTTGGGTTCTCCCACCTTTATGCCGATGCTGGCATATTCATCGCTAAAACACGCTGACGGAACCATGGCCATCATACTAGCGTATGTGGATGACATCATAGTCACCAGACCAAACAAAACTCTAGTCACGTCCAAGAAGAAACTCTTTATGGACAAATGGGAATGTCGCAACCTAGGAGAATGCAAGGAGTTTCTCCGGATGAGGATAGACTATCGAGATGGGAAGACCTATTTAGATCAGGTTCCCTACCTTGCGAAAATTCTCAAGCGCTTTGGTATGGCCGATGCCAAGGCAGCACAAACTCCACTTCCCACCGGTTATAAACCTGAACTGTTTGATGGAACTGCCACAGCAGCTCTCCTAAAATCTAGGCACATTATGCGCTACCTAGCCGGTACACGCAAATACGCCCTAGTCTATGATGGAAAGAGTGACGGAGGGCTATACGCCTACTGTGACTCCTCCTATGGAGATGACAGGTCAGATGCGGATCGTAGACGACGATCAACGCAGGGATACTTCTTTTCCCTCGCAAACACAAGTATCAAATGGCACTCCAAAACACAGACACTGATCTCCACGTCTTCAACAATGGCAGAGTACATCACTCTCTCTGACTGTGCACGAGATTGTGCATGGTACAAGATCTTATTTGGTGAACTTGGAAAACCCATGCCATTTGTCCCTATCTATGGTGACAACCATGGAGCGATCTTTAACGCTCAAAATCCCGTTACACAAAAAGGGATTAAGCATATCGAGATCTGCTACCATTATATCCGAGAACAAATCAAGAAAGGCCAAGTTAAGGTCTTTGCCGTTCCCACTGCAGAGAACGTGGCTGATATGTTCACCAAGAATCTGGGACCAACGCTCTTCTTGAAACATAGAAAGGAGCTTGGCATAGAGTTCTATACTCTATAAACCAGACTTGTACTCACAGACAAGTATGCGCGCTAACGCTGCACTACTTGAGGGGGAGTGTTGACAACAAATCACATGACTATACACGTCACAATGGTAACAAAGAACAATGAGCTATTATTAGCCATTGTTCTACATTGTTCTATGTCAAATGCGTACACACAGTAGCACAGACCATCCTGTAGACAGTAGGGTATATAAGGGGCTAGCTTATGCCCTCATAATATAAGTCTCATACTTCTAGCTAGTCAGTTGCTTAGCACGCCTCTACACAACAATACCCAAGGTCAGGGCTAGGTTGCGTCAGCTACCATGCGCTGTGCACTTTATGTACAATACATGCCTTGCGACATCACAGCCAGAAAGTCTTGGGACTCAGGAGCATCAGGGGTGTTTGCTGGGCTGGGAGATAATTGATGAACTACGACAAGCTTCCAAAACGATCAAGTTAAATGTACCGATTGCAGAACATCAGTAAAATTACAAGTCCGCTTTCGGCGGCTTTCACCGCTTCTCAAAGCGTGAAAGCACGAAAGGGTTTCCGCTTTTGGAAGCACAGGCCATATTGTTTGAAAAAAGGTTTTGGCTTTCAAAAGGGACGAAAGGGGTTGAAAGTGGTTCGAAAAGGTACTATAAAAGAGGTACAGCTTTTCAAAAGGGGACTTAAAAGAGGGTATAAAGTTGGCAAAAGCGACTAGATTTCTAATATATGATGAAAACAATTGTGGTGATTACTACAAGAACAACGTTAACCCTCCAGTATATCCTCGTCAACATCCGCCAACTCGAAATCAGACTTGCTGGAAGCGGCTGTGGCCTGCGGAACCATCGCCGAAATGGTCTCTCTCTTCTGCTTGGATGTACGAGCCGTGGCTTCCGTGATCTTCTCCCATTGCTTGTCCTTGAGCTTGAGAACAACCTTCACTAGACTTCATGTCGTCTTCACCTTCTGCTCTTTGCCCTCATGGCGCCGCACCGTGTCCCCCCAGTTATCCTTCGAGAAATCACCTAGAGGTTGAGGTGGTTTTACTAATTCTCCAGTAGTGTAGAGCCCAATCGCATGTTTTACCTAATGAACCATCAGAACCATTCAAACGAAATTGAAAGAATGCTCGAGTTGAGGAACAGGAGCAAGTTCTGGGCTCCAAAACTGCCTTACGCTGAGCCTGTGGGTACTTATGAAGGCTGTGAAACCTCTTGGGCAAGTATTGCTTTTCTGTGACTGTCAAAATACTGTGCCATTTCATTCAATTCGGACGTCACGCGTCACAACCTCCATCAAATTGTCCGAAATGTCACATTTGTCCCGTGTCACATAGCCCTTGTCCGAAAGCGCTGGCGCGCGCCTATGCTAAATATGGAAATTAAGGGTCCATTTTGGCGTCGGGCGGGCGGCGGGATGAACCCTGTCATCACCCTTTTGGAAGGTGTCCGAAACCAAAATTTCGGACAAAGAGTCACATGTCACACCCTTGTCCGAATTGAATGAAATGGGACAGTACTGACATTTATGTTCTCTCAATAGTTTCACTTGGCCTGCTTTAACTTCACGTGTGCCCCGAAAAATTGGCGTTGCGAGAATGATACACGTTAAAAAAAGCGGCGTGATTAAGGTGAAGATTGTTTTGTTGGCCTTTTGTACTTCGCATTTCTTGTAAACCAAAAATGAGATATATTTTTCTTGGAATTTTCTTTTTGGGTCCGACATATCTATTTTAGGAATGAAGGGGGGGAGGGGGGTCACATACGGTGGCCTAAAAAAATTTACCGACCCCGTAAGATCCTTGGGCCCCCTTGACTAGAGTCATGTTGGAGTCACGACATGCATATGTAAAACGAACTCAATGATATTCAAGTGCATGCTATGCTTCTTTTGCTATGTTCAAAAAATATTCCTGAAGGGTTTGCTCTGCGACAAAAGCACCGATTTCAACATAAAAAAAGTACAGGCACAAGGAAGATTTATTGGCGTGGAGAGACGTGCAAGGCAAATTCTAAAATCTGCTGACTCATAGGGTGCGCCGAGGTGCTGGTAGGGGATAGTACACCTAGATCCGAAGCTGGGAATTACAAATGAAAGGAATTGTTGTGTTTTGTGTGATTGGAAGGATCGAATGGATAAGGCCCAAAAAAAACTTCAAACAGAACCCCCCTTCAACAACTTCTAGAAGCCTTCTACATATTAAGCTGATAAAGGCAGAACGGAACAGGACACAGGAACATACCTCTACGACTGAGAGTCGCCCCCCGAAACGCCACAAGTGTAGCAAAACCTGGATTCATCGGGGTTGGGAGGGATGATGACTTCGCCCGGGTTGCACTTGAGCACGATCCCTGGACATCGAACACTAGAGGGTACCGTCGCTGCATTCGCGGTCGAGTTGAAGGTGACGAGGTATGCGAACAGTGATAAGGCAAAGGTAGGCTTCATTGCGGCAAATGAGATGTGCCAGTGTGCTGTTGAGGCTGACAGCTACGGACGACATGAACATTAAAATCTAGACGATGAGAAGAACGATGCTTACTTATTGACGACAATACGCAAGAGCCGATGTTTGGAACGGAGGCGAAGAATGAAGAGCTAACGAGGGGTTGACGTTGTAGTTTTTCTTGTGACCTTCCCTTTTATACTGTGGGCGGAACCGAAGAACAGACCGCTTCCAGTGAAACGCGTTGGCTGACATAGCTATAAATAGGCATTACCATAGTTATAGCAGGAAAATTAAGAGTTGCAATTAGAATGGTGGGTTCGACTCCTTGACTGTGTAGTAAATACACCGCTTAATCTGTAGAAAGCAGGTTTATGCCAAAAATGCCTGTCTCTTCTGACCGCGCCAAGAATACTTCGGAAAAAAGGCAAGCGACCGCAAACTGCCAGGTGATGTAGCAACAAAAAGTTGGGAGTAGCGAGATGTCCAGATAACAACAGACGATGCCAGGATGTTTGCGCTTGGAAGAATGTGGTGGGAGGGAAACGTTACCACCGGAGAAAAGGCGGAGTATTCGAAGAAGATGGTAACTTTAGAGAACAAGACTCCCATGAGCGAAGTTGCCTCTGGAATCGTGTCCCTCTATCACATCCTGGATATTCTCCTGCGTTCTCGTACGCTACAACACGCAATCCGAACGCCAAACCGATCAGATTCATGCGCCTTCGATGAATTGGAACCATGGGTGCCCGCCCAGCGTCGATGGTCCAGGTGGTGGTACTACAAGTGGTGGACGGAATCCGACGGATGATGCGAAACCATTGAATGACAGAGCTTGAAGGGTGGGGTATGTCGGGGTGAAAATATGGCGAAGTGTCCGTGAGGCAGCAGACTAGCGCAGGCCGGAATACCAGTAGCACTTATGTGGCCAACGTAGAAGCTGCGTGCATGTTCTACGCAAATCCTACGTTACTGAGACCTACCAGCGTGGAATGATCCATGGCATCAGGAAAAACAGCGAAACCAAGGGGAAATGCGCACCAGACAATTTTGAGCCATTATCATTGTCTCGCTGCAAAGACAAGTACTACGGCCAGATCAATAAAAAACAAACTGTAAACCACTGAAACCTGATACTTCTCAGCCGATGAAGGAAAACACGACCTCCGCCCGCACAAGGAAAAAATCATTCCCGGATTTTTTTTGAACCCTAAGAGGCTAATAAGGGCCTATTCGGGTCCCCGGTCTTCTCGTCGGCCTCCAGCCAAGATGATGCAATTTTGAGATAAGTTTCCCCGAAATCATGTGACGTTGGACCGACGATTGGAAGATGCTGGGCGCCACAGGCTAATCAGATCATATCAACCTCTTAACTCCTTCATCTACAGATTATGAGATGACTGCACAGTAAGCCCTCATTTCACGTCCGGCCGAGCTTAACGACAGTACGGTCGACTACTTCTTTTAGGGATCTCACTGTCGCGAAGAATGTTGTGGCCTGGATCACGGCGAACCAAACCAATCTTTCATCTCCCTCTCCATCGGATGTCAAAGCTGGAGAGATTTTCCTGTTTGAAAAGAGCTCGCAAGAACCGGGCAGTCGCTGGGTCGATAGACGCAGTTGGGAGCAGCTGTCGCGTCGACAGTTTCAAAATATGGGATGCGAGATCTCCGAGGAGAAGCGCGCTTCAGACTCTTTGCTCACGGGACCTCGTGCGTCGTTGACTGCTGCCCTTTCTGAGAATTAAATTGGTGATTTTACCATCAGTATTGAGAAAGATAAATTGGAGGAACATCAAAATCGATTCTAAAACGTATCAACTTGTAGTTTATGAAGAAGCCAAACCTCCTGATCGACGAGGAGAGACATCTGAGCAAGACTTACCCAAGGATCTACAGGAGAAGTACCCCGAGGAAGACGAATCTTCTCATGATCGACGCGGAGATGAAGAGATCCGTTCGCGATCATCGCACTTCTTTGAAGTTATTCTGAACAAGTGATGGATCGGAGTTGGTTCTTTTGTTGGAAAATACTCGAGAGTAAGAGTCGTCGACAAGAGTAGACCGAAACAAAAGGAAACCTCTGCATCGACGAATGCGAGGATCCAATGGTGCTGCATCTGTGTATGTGTGGGCAGGAAACGGGAATTGTCTGGCCCCGGTTACCAACTGATGTATTTGAACCATTCCAGTGGTTTTGATGCGTATAATAGGCTGTGTTCTGGTTCACCTGGTGGACTGATGTGTGCTAGAAAAAGGCCCACAGAAGGAAGACCGGAGCACAGCTGGTACATCTGAGCTTAATTCTGGATCAACAATACACGTCTATAATCGACTACCGACTCCAAGTTGAGTTGCGCGGCCGTCCATTCCAAATGAAACGAGATTGGTATGGGGCTCTTCTTAGCAGTTCAGTCACTAAAATATCTGCCGAGGAAGCTTTCTAATAAACTGACGAAGCGATCTACAGGAGGTCGCCAGGACTGAGGAAAACACTTGCCGATCGCCGAAACTAAAGTTTGAGGATTCAAACCTAAAATTAGCGGGTACAACCCTTTGAAGCGTGCCCTTTCATCTTCCCACCCGGCCCCTATCGGGTGGTTCGACGCAATCGGTAATGATATGTGCCCAACGAAAGCAGAAAAAAATGGTAGCGAAGAAGTCCACAGCTCAGCCACAAAGACCAGATTGCTAAGGCATGGCGGGAAGGAGTAAAGCTGTCTTCCGAGGTCAAACCTGTGGAGCGCGACGGAGGCCGGTGAAGACCAAACGGGTAGGACATTGCAATCGAGGTGGGGCGGTGACACGCCGTGGTGCGATGCGATCAGAACGTAGAAGATCTACTGTCAATCGGGATCATGGTTGCACAACGCCACGTCACCCCCCGACGATGAGTTATGAGTGTGAACGAACGTGGAGGTGGAGGTGCTTGTGGCAGGAGCTGCAGCTGTGGAACGTAAGATTAGACTTGGTGTGAGAAGGGGGGAAAGAGTGCTACCGATTTCAATGTGAGATGCACTGAGTTGGTTGCTCCAGCTCGGGTCTTCTACCGCACTGGAGGATGGGTTTGATCATGAGGTGGGCCAAAGTAGATCTAGTGAAACAAAACATCGCAATTCTTCGTAGTGGTGTCATGTGCCCAGATCATAGTAGAGGACGAAGGTGGGATGTATGTAAGGGGGAGGTCCGCAATGGAGTATCGTGACGGAGGGCGTGAATAAGGGGGCGCGAAGAAGTGGTACAAGGGAAACTTACCAAGGCGAAAAAAGGGTACATCACGAATCCAAATTTCTCCCGCTCGGTTTCTGCCGTCAACTCGCCCCTACCAATGCAAAGAAGAGGAGGTAGCATTCTTGATAGCGGAGAGGTGAGAATCTATCACCTGCCAGCCGGATCGTTTCCTCGGGCGCAGAGCGACTTCGGGCGGCGAGGAGGTTTATGACAACGAATCGACTTCCAGGTGCATCCCTTCGTGAGGTGGACACGTTCGTTGTGTGCGTGGATCCGAGAACCTTTGCTCACCTTTGCCCCTCGGACTTGCAGCATCTTGCGTCTTGAACTTTGATCCTCCTGGAACTGCAGCAACATCAGAGTACATCCTTGTTCAAGGGTGCCAATCAACATACCTTCTCGTAATCCTTGGTTCATCCTTCCCTTACATTGTGAGTTTTGCGGTACTGGATGACCACAAGCAGTGGTCGTGGGCTCTGGTGCTGAGGCGGGACTGGAGGGAGTCAACTAGTGTACGGAACACAGGTGAAAGAGAAGAGAGATTCATATGGATGGTTGGTGGTTGCCCGAAAGGGGGGAGAATATGTGTGGGGTGGCGGCAAGGGAGGGCAAGGGTACGCGTGAAGGAGACGCACAGGAGTCATGTCACTCATCTGAGAAAACTCCCTGCGTTGTGTGTATGTTGACCGTGAAAAGGGGTCATGGAGATACGACGAGGGGAAAAGTCTATATCAGCCTAGTAGACTTTGACATTGGGACGACGAGAAAAGACATTTTGTCCCAAACGATTCAATGCAGAGAATGGAAGGGAGAGAGCATAGGAGGGGAGTGACTCAAGGAGTGACTAGACAACGGACCCCCATCGATTCTAGCTAGCAAGAAGTTTTCAGTAAAATTTTGATTTTGATTGCGTGTGAGTCGACTGCCTTTCCCCCAGACCCTTGTGTGGAGTAAATTGGTGTCGAGGAATAACCACCTAAGTGACGGAAGTGAGTTTTGCTTGGTGCAGTGACTCAGTGATAACGAGAACGAGTGGCAGGCCGAAGCGAGGTACCGTGCAACTTTCTTCTGTAGAAGTTACATGGACCGTTAGTAGTAAGAGAAAGTCTCAGCATTGGCCGTGCGCATTCATTCGGTGAGTGGTGGTTGATGTAGGTAGTCGGCGTTGGCCATTGGGTGGTTGTTATCGGTGAACAGTGGGTGCCGGAGCAAAATGGGTTTTTATGAAAAAATGTCATTCATAACTTTTACATTGGCCAACGTGGGGATCGAACCCAAGACCTTCGCGTTATTAGCACGACGCTCTAACCAACTGAGCTAGTCGGCCAATATTGGGGGAAAATATCAATTAATAATGAGCGAGAGTGGCCTTCGCAATGACGTTTCGATCGCATGAGTCTGTCTCATTTTTTGGGGTTAGGGTTAAGCTGACGTCGTTTTCAAACACCCGATATAAACTCGGTGCACACGATGTTCCAGTCCCCCGTAAGAATGAATAACAACCAGACCGCTGTGCCCCAGACAGAAGGGGCGCCATTGTCCCGCGCGACGTCGCGCACATCGCGGACGTCGGCGCTCTCTCGCCACCAGAGCCTCGTCAAGAGGAGCATTGAAATGCATGACCTCAAACCTGCGGATGTCCTCCTTGAACGGTTCACGGCGTGGAAGGCTATCGTCAGGCAGCTGACTGCATGGTTTGAGGTACGTTTACTTGCTCGTTGTGAGTTGAGTGGATATCTCACGTTGTGCCCAGGGTATCGCGGAAATCGAGAATAACACGGCGAAGGACATGATGAAGCTCGCTGGCGTCATTCAAGTCCCTTTCCGAGCTGGCAACCAGTTCCTTGGTGAAGGAGGACTGCAGGTAAGTTCTACCATTTGTTCTATTCGTCATATTCATCAACCATTCCACAGGACGTATTCTACACCATCCGAGACAAATCACGCATCGTCGCTGACCACCATGCCGACCTCGGCCGCACGATCCAGGGTACAATCGTCCTTCACCTCCAAAAGCTCAGCACGGAGATCAAAGCCCATATTAAGGTTAGACTCAGATGTTTCAGCTGCCTGACTAAGACTCACTTACTCCAACACAGAACGTGCAAAGTGACACAGCCAAGCTAGCAGCGAACGTGGCGAAGGAGCGCGAAGTCTCCGAGAAGCTTCTTGGTGAACTCGCCAACCACATCTCCACGTTCAAAAACACCCCAGGGATGGTTCAGGCTCGTCAAGACCCGTACGTACTGTTTTATCCGTAATCATCTTACGCATCCTACACATTCATCATAGGTACCTAACCAACGCAGCTGTAGCCCGCCAAATGCAGCGCCAAGTCCTCGAAGAAAACCTACTCCAAAAATCCCTCATCATGACGCAACAAAACAGCGCAGCCTTCGAACTCGGCATCGTACGTTCCATCCAATCCGCATGGAACACCTTCGAAGAATGGCAGTCCCGCGCCTCGGTACAATCCCAAGCCCTCTTCCACTCCCTCTCCGCACACATGGCCTCCCTCACCCCCGACAGGGAATGGATCGCCTTCGCCGCGCGCTCCGACCACCTCCTGGACCCCGAAACTCCCATGCGTACAACCCAGAGCGTCATTTGGCCCTTGAAAGACGACCCGTGCGTCGTTTCCGTGCACACGGGCCACTTGGAACGCAAGAAACGGTTCACGCGCGCTTATCACGAGAATTACTTCGTCCTCACCCCCGCTGGGTTCTTACACGAGTTCGCCTCGTCCGATCCTACCATCCCCGCCGGCCAGCTCCCCTCGTTCTCTCTTTTCCTATCGTCTTGTACGTTGGGCCCGCCTAGCACGGTTAAGAGCAAGAGTCACAAGTTCCATATTGAGGGCCGGAAAGATGGGACGGGTACTACGAAGGGTGGGGGTTTACGGAATATGATTGGAGTTCCGAACAAGGAGGGGGAGAGTAACAAGGCGTGGAGTTTCCGTGCGAGGAGCAGGGACGAGATGATGGAGTGGTGGAATGATATTAGGATGTTGTGTGCGCGGTACCTTGTTGCGAGTGAGCAGCTTGAGAGGAGTGGGCCTGTTGAGGCTGCTGTTAGGAGTGCGGGGTACATTAGTGGTGGTGAGGAGGAAGAAGAAGAGGAGGAGGAGGAGGGAGAGAGGAGGGAGGGGAGTAGTGTTGAGGAGGAGGAGGGGGAGGGTGTGGATGAGTATCAGGACGCACAGGAAGAACAGGGGGTTCCGCCTCCAGGGTACGCTCAAGGAGGAGGGGTGATGGAGATGGGGCCGCATGGGTATCCTGTACGTTTCTCTTATGCAACGCAGGCTTTAACTAACTTCTTTGTAGCTTGACAAAAAGACGTCCGTCTCTCGAAGGTTGAGCAGACGCCAGGAAAAGGCTCCGGAGGGACGAGGTCCTCGTGAGGTCGAAGCCAGAGCTTCACGCGACATTGCTCGCGACGTAGAGGCACGCCCTTCACGGGACTATGAAGAACAAGGCCCGACTATCGATCGAGGGTCGTATCAGCCCTCACAAGCTCCTGAGGCGGCGTATGAGGGTGCTCGACCCGTTTCTTATCAGGTGTGTTTTCTTTTGATATTGTCACTTCACTTCTTCGGGCGATTGTACTTGGGCTTGGCGGTCGGTTTGGTTTCTTTGCGGTTGGGTTAACGTTTGGTTCACCTTTCCACTCTGATTTTCTATTCCCCCTATCGTTTCTCCATTCCCCGCCACTTTTTCGTTCAACACCGTTTCCATCTCATCTCAATTTTATAAACGCCACTTTCCCCAATAAAAACACAACTAACGCCTTTTTATTGTTTGTTATCAGCCCCACGAAGAACATCATGCCATCAGTACTGAACCCGGTGTAGACGACGGTGATAGTGGGATCTACGCGACTGAGGAAGAGGAGAGGCAGCATTATGCACGCTTGGCAGGGACAGGGTCGACGGGGAATTTGAATGGGGGTGTGGCTACACATGATACGGGAAGAGTCACCACGAACGTCACTGTGGGCGGGGCAGGCGGTGCCGATTATGGGGCTCCTCCGCCTGTTGGGTATCGTCCGCAGAGTGGGGCGTATCAGCAGCAGAGGACGACGTATCATCCTCAAGCTGCGACCTACCACCCTCAGGGTTCGACTTACCCATCGCAGGGGGCGACTTACCAGCCTGAAAGCGCGCCATACCAAGCTCAAGGAACGACTTACCCTCACGCAGCCTCTCGTGAAGGCGTTGCTTCTTCCCCTCGAGGTCATTCTCCCTATGCCACCGGTTCTCCCGCTAGAGTCGCATCACCCCACGGTGGTGGAGTTGGTTCACCTGGCCGTGTAGTTTCGCCCGCGCCATCTAGGAGTAGGAACGGTACGCCTGCCCCGCTCTCCCCAGCGCATTCGGTGAGTTCGGGAAGGCAGGGCGGGGTGTCGCCTATTCCGTCGGGGAGAGGGGTGTCGTCGCCTGTACCTTTTAAAGGCGGGAATGGGGGTGGGATTGCGGCGGCGGCGACGGATCCTGGGCGGTTCCATGAGCAGTTTTAAAAGCTTTGATTGAACATTGAGTGGTGGGTGTTCGTGTAGCTTTTCTTTGTTTGCCTAGTGACTGAAATTGATCTCTTCAGGTGTTGGCAATGTGCCCCCCCACTTTTCATTATTGATTCGTTGAACCTCGACATCGTCTGTGTCGTGGACCTACTTTACTCCCCTTTCGTCTTGTCTCTCTCGTTGTCAGGACGCTTTTGACATTAACATTAACCCCATCTTCCCCACTTTCCCTGTCTTTGAGCACGAGCGCTCCGTTTCCCCCTCACGTACACGTCCCCGCTTTAACGCCCTTTTGTTGCGTTATCTTTCCTCCCTTTTCCGTATTAAATAAGCTTTCAAAATGTGCGCGCTGCCCACCTTGTGTTTTAGCCCCTCCACCCTTTCCCTATTTCTGTATTTATAGTTCCTGTATATTTGACTACCTCGTACCTTTAACTGCTCATTTGAGTTGTAATTTGAAGCGTTAACGGGATACCGTTGAAATTATGGGACGTTGAGCAGTTCCTTATGATCATGGGAGCACCTAGGGATTTCTTCGATTCTTCGAAGTTGGGGTCTATAATGGTGATGAGTCCGAAGTCATGTCGGTAAAAGAGGAGGCAGAGGGGACATACAGTTCGATTTCACAAGTCTTGGGCAGTGGGACTCGAAGAATGAGCGCTGAGCTGCCAACGAAGAGCTTTCCACCTTGACTGGATACATCGTTGTGTGAATCATTCTCCGAGTCAGCCCGGCGAGAATCCAACCTAACGACCATCACGAAAAAGAAAATTTCGGAATTCAGGTTTGAACTGGAGTTGGGTGAATGTTCAATAAGCCGATGACTGGAATGAATTCTTGATCCACAAATTTAAAGTGAATAAATCATCGACGCAGAGCCCTGTGTAGTCAATTTCCATAGCATCGAAGTTTAAAACCGTTAACAAAGCCGCACCTCTCGACGCTTCCTTCGACGCGACTTATACGAAGGTTCTGCGCCATTGGAAGGACTTCAATACAACAAAATTACATGACGCCTGGAGTCGTGTCGCACCACAGGCCATCACCGGCTTCCAGAATAAGCGTGCACAAAAACAATGCCACACAACATTCTCCTCTTGCGAGTTTAAACCAACAGTGTTTTCGACGGCTTTTGACCCTTCTAACCCTCGGAAACAATGCTTCAGCAAATGCACATCTTCAGTTACTCTCAAATTTCAGCCCGAATAGACCTCAACGGCGAGCACAGGTGTTGTTACAAGCTGGATGCCCAAGCCAGTTTTTGTAGGAACAGGCAAGCGGAACAGCGTGCCCTCGACCACTAACCTACGAATGACTATCCATCTGACTTCTTTAACACATGCCTCAGCGCATGGCAAAGCATCGAGTTTGAGGCATGCCACGCCTTTAGGGCGTTACGTGCTGGGGACATTCATGGAAACTCAAAAGCCGTCTAAACCCAGAGTCACAAAAAGCTTTCTCAAAAGGCTACATGAGGAAAACGGACCGACTTCAATTTATTAGATCCAGAACAGCCTTTATAAGAGCGTGGCAGTTCTGGGTCTTGTAGACGATGGTTCTCAAGATGATTCTCGCCGCGTGGGAAGGCCAGGAATGAGAATTGTCCTATTAACCAACCCACCTTGGTTCACTCATTTACCCCTCCCTATCTTTTTCGGCCTTGAACCTTGGTACGTGAATCCTATCATATAGTGTATTTTAATTATAGTTCCTTCAGTTAGCTTTTTTCTCCTGCTTCAAGACGCATTAGTAGCCACCTCAGCGACCCGTGAAGCTGAGAATACTGGTGACACCACTGAGACTTTCATTGCGAACATTATCCAGTTCTGTATCATGGGCACGATGAGCGACGATCTCGTCAGCTCGTTTAACGCTCTCCCTCGAAAACCCAGAGCTCCCATAGGCCGCGTATCGAATGAGTGGTACTTCGACCTTCGCTACGTTCACCTTGAGCCAACTCCGAGCCACATCCTCTTCATTCTTCATCCTCAGTTACAGTTCGCCCACGTAGCGAGGCTCCCGCTCGGTGTTCCAAATGACTCCAGTGGTATAACATTCTTTCCGGAAAGCGGACTGGAAGCAGCTGCAGAAGTGTCCAGAACACTTCTCCATATCTTCATCAACATCAACAATCTTGAATGGAGCGATAAACCTCATATCAATGCCGTTCCCCCATTCGCTCCGTGGAAATTGACTACCATGGACAAAACACTTGCAGCTGCGGTTGGAGCTGAGTTCAAGAAGTTGGGCGTTCGTGCGGAGGAGTTGCACAAGATCGGCGTTTCGAGCCCTTTATTAAACCGGGATTCTCAAGCAGCTTTCGATATCCTCTTTCAGTCGATAAAGTCAAAGACTAGAATTGGAGACCACAACAGCTTCCCCATTTCGATTCCGATGTCAATTTCATTTCATAACTTCAATATCGCTCCATCTCAACCTACACTCGGCTTTAAGGGAGTGGCGGGTTTAAAAGAATTTGAATTAGCACTTCAATACGCTCGTTGTATTGGAAATTCTCGACCGCCTGAAGGACCTGACCAGCCCAAAGGCGAAGGCCGTGCCCGGGAAGAAGCGTTTCTGATTCAAGAAAGGATCCGTAGAAAGCCAGAAATTACCGTGAAGAACTTAGCAGATCAAGGGCACCCCGAAGATTCGTTGGACTATGGGATGAGGTACTGGACATTCTGCGATCTAGAATTACTCCTATCACTGATATACACAAAAGGCTTCTTCTTGGACTTGGGTGCGAAAATAATCGTCGCCTAGGCCGTAGCTACCTAGTCAAGGTTCTAACATCACCTCAAGCTTCCGATAAATTGAAATCTACGGTTCACGCTCTCTTGATTAATTGGTATATCTCTGCCTCCCGAAAAGAAGTTCGCGGTCGGTATATGTTTGCGGCGGCTCATCATGCCAACCTCGCTGTGCGTCTCGGACAACGAATCGTCGCATCCGAGCTTCCAGCATCAGGAGAAGTCCTGTTCTTCGTAAAGAACACGCTGGAACCATTTTCCAGGAATCATCCCGAAGTGCCGCTCTTTTACAAGGACGTTTGGAAGGCCTTCAAGCTTAGAGCAGCTCACATTGCCGGTGCGACGACGAAATTGGAACAGAAAAGGTTCAGGAACCCATTGAGATATCGATGTGCCCTAGTAGGCTGTGGAGTTGAAGCTGATAAAGGCAAGATGTTATCCCAATGTAAGTGACTTCAACTAAGTGAGCCCAAAAACATCTATCTTCATTGTGTTACTAAGGCGCTGGGAAATGTGACGCGGACAAGAAACCAAGTTACTGTAGCAAGGAGTGCCAAAGAGCGGATTGGGCGAACCATAAATCATTCTGCATGCCAGGCGCACCCTGTTCCGTTATTGACAGCGCGTCGAGTTCTACCAATTCTGTGCCGTCCAAGGATGGTACGATAGAAGTTCCTGTTGTTAATCCAAACGGTTCTGCAGGTTTCTTACGCTCCTCGAACATCGAAGTAGGCGAATTGAAGGAAATGAGGGACTTTGCAACCATGAGGGGCCAGCCCCTTCCCCTCCTACCTCCTTCTTTTCGATTGGAAAAGATTTCTTGAAGTCTCAAGATTCGGAAATCGATATGATTGGCTGTTATGGTTGGTTGAAACTGTTATTTCCTCAAAAATTGTGCCGACCCAGGAGAGGCTGTTGGCCAGTCCTTTTATGTTGATGCTGTACTATTACGACGACTACTACTACAGTGGGCTCTGAAGTTCTCCCACAACTTTTTGAAGAAATTCAAGATGATTTTTAAATAGAACAAGCAAGTCTCGGCAGTTGCGCCGCGGTAATTTAGAATCTGCCGACACGGTACAGTCAGGCTGACGGCTGTGTAAAAATGTGTATCATGTGCGGTATCATGAAAATCCAAGGAGTGTGTAAAAAAATTGTTTAGTACACGACGTTGTATTTTTCGCTTAAGGTCAGTCTGGACGCTCCCTCCATCCCCCTCCTTCCTAATTAGGTAGTATACATGCAGTTGAACACTATAAATAATCATATTCAATAGAAACAGTCTCAGTTTCACACAGAATGAAGCTATTCCCCTCATTAGTACCTTTTTCTAGATAATTTCAGGGAATCTCTGACTTTGCGTGTAGCATGGCAATGTGAATGTTGATGGTTGTGCTACAGTGCTTTGAATATTGTTTTGCCCACCCAAAATTTCAAAATATCTGAAGTCATGTGCATGTTCAAATGCATCAGCAACACTACCCATGGCCTTGGATGATTTATGCTCATTGTTTGGCAGTGAACAAGAAGACCTTGATAATCTTTCCTTTGTTCTACCTGCCCACAATTAATTATAAGGCAATAGTTTCAGAGTATATAGAAAGCATCTCTTCATATTTCTAATTAAGTTGTGGCAGCAAAATGGAAGATAATGTTGAGCTTTCTGTGCTCACTGTGACTGATGATGAGCACAAAGCAACCATAGCTGCATGAAACCTCCCACAGCCAGATACTAGGCTCATGACCAACCATTTCTTTCAAACTCCGCAAGCTACATTCAGAAATGGCTGGGACAAACGAACACCCTTTGGCAGCGTCATGCTTCTGTGATGCGGCACTTAGTGAAATTTCAGTGATTCACACCTTGTACAGTTACAACAACACTGCTACTCAACCACTACTTGCCACTTCCCTCTGAGTTTTCATCACTGTCAGAGGATTCACTATCTTCTTCATCTATAACATCTACCTTTACCTCATCCATATCTGAGGTGACATCTTCTTTGCATCTTCTTCACTCAACCATACAAGAGTCAGTTCTGAAATTCCATCAGTGAGTTCATCAAGAATTCTCTCGATCTCATTTGGTTCTTCAGAAGCTTCCTCAGGCAATCTTTCAACACTCTCATTCACCAACATACCTTCACTGTTGTCTTCACCCTGGGTCACAGTTGGATTTTCAAGGGGAGGACTTGGATTAGTTGGGGGGTTTGGGAGTTGCAGGAGCTGACAGCTCAGATGGTGGCTGGAACCACAATTTCTGACAGGCGACAGTGCAGATATATGACAACAAACATCATCATTCATTGTTTTCACCATCTGTCATTTTTGTGACCTGAACTCTTTTTGAGTTCAACTTTTTGTCAAAAAAATTTTTTTTTTTTTCAACTTCATTCCAATCACATTATTTGAATCAAATAATCTATTTAAAAAACTATTTTTTTGTGATGTCTTGAATGAGTGGTGTTGAAGTGATGTGGACAGTTTGCAGAAAATTCACTAAGTCAGCATCACATGTGGAGGTTCCTGCCAAACCATGTTCATTTGTCCCAGTTGTTCTGAGGTGTTCTTATTTTTCACAGTCCACCTGATTTTTGATGCCACAACAAAGCCACAACAAATGACAAACAAATCAAGAACCCTCAGAACGAATGGCTGGTGAGTCTAGCCAGATACAGTTGCATTCCTGACTCTCTGAAGCCTGATGTATGCAAATGACCCTGGCAGATACACATAGCGTTGCCGAAGTTCAGTTCCGAACTGTCAGTTCGGACCGAACTGGCAGAACCGAACGGACAGTTCGGTTACGGTTCCAGTTCTGGTTCAGGCTCAAGCAGTCAGTTCTAGTTCGCAGTTCGGGTATGAGAAAAATTTTGAGAACTGCTTTTGAACTGGTTCGAACCGAACTGAACAGACATATTTTATTCATTTTTTTCGTTAAGAATTGACTGAGAAATCTTGAAAACGAGTAAGATTGAGTGGGTTTTCGGAGTTTTAAAA
>KN838596.1:58655-73908 GCA_000827195.1 Laccaria amethystina LaAM-08-1 | reverse complement strand
ACCGAACATGAGGTGGAGGCAGCAAAGAAGGAATGGGAAGGTCTGGTGTTGTCGGAAGAGGAGGATTGATTTGCAGCTAGCTACCTAGTGTACCCCGATTCCCAATAAACATTCCTCTATTTGATCTCTCCTAATTGGTGCTACAGTGACCTACCCAGCTTAAGTAGTCTACTGCCTATCAACCTAAGACTGCCTACGACGATGTACATAGCCAATGTGGTACCTACTGATGCCTATATATCAGGGGTCAACCTAATTACCTAACGAAGCTATTTAGGTCTGGTAGACCTACATAGCTTTCAAACTTTTTGCAGATGTTTCTTTGCGGTTGTGGGTGTTCGTGTACTCTCGGACCCAGGTTAACTTTTGGTTCACCTTTTCACTTTGATTTCTATGCCCCACTATCGTTTCCCTATTCCCCGCAACTCCTGGAGTCCTTCGTCCAACACGGCTCCCATCCCATCTCAATTCCATAAACGCCACTTTTCCCAAAAAAACACAACCAACGTTGAACTAACGCCTTTTTTACTCTGTTTTTTATTTATCAGCCATCTAGGGATAGGCCCCCCTCACACCAGCGCATTCGGCGAGTTCGGGAAGGCAGGGTGGGGTGTCACCTGTTCCGTGGAGGAAAGGGGTGTCGTCGCCTGTACCGTCTAAAGGCGGGAATGGGGGTGGAATTGCAGCGGCGGCGGCGGAGGTTCCTGGGCGGTTCCATGAGCAGCTTTAGAAGCTTCGATTGAACGTTGAGCGGTGGGTGTTTGTGGAGCTTACCTTTGTTTGCCACTGATTCACTATTGATATTGATCCCTTCAGGTGTTGGCAATGTGTCCCCCTCCACTTTTCATCATCGATTCGCCGAACCTCGAGTCCTCGACATTGTGTCGTGGACCTACTTTACTCCTCTTTCGTCTTGTCTCTCTCGTTGTCATGACGCTTTTGAAATTAACCCCATCTTCCACTTTCCCTTTCTTTTAGCACGAGCGCTCCGTTTCCCCCTATCACGTACACGTCCCCGCTTTAACGCCCTTTTATTGCGTCATTTTTTTCACCTTCCAGTATTCAATTCACATCAACCGCCACCGCCCCTCGGTTTGGACCAGGGACACACTTTCAAAACGTGCGTGTTGCTCACCTTGTATTTTAGCCCTATTTCTGTATTTCTAGTTCTACCTTGTACTTTTAACTATTGAGTATTGAACGTTGAATACTCAGTTTAGTTGTAACTTGAAGCGTTAACGTTCAGATCATACCCTATCGTTGAAATTACGGGACGACGAGCCGGTGCGCAGTTCCTTATGATCAAGTAGGGATTTCTTCGATTCTTCGAAGTTGCCTGTCGTCATGAAAGAAGTGTAAATTACGAGAAATGTATGTATCGACCCCTCGAGTCGGCAATGACTCGGGAGAATCGTCCATCCTGACTTCATCACAAGAGAGCAAGTTGGAGAAGCGTACACTGGGGGTGTGCGATAGTTGGGGGAGGAGCGTTATCGGAGGTTATAAAAATTTGAAGGACATCGCAAAATGATCTGCACAGTTGCTTCAGATTTTGCGGTGCACCTGGATGCGTGTTTGCGAATATTTTCGAGAGGCGTTGCGGATTGGGAAAGCAGGTGCACTTTGCGGCGTGCGCACATATAGGTACATACATCCAACTACCGTTAGTCGGCTTACTTGAATAATTTTTGGGCTATTATACCAGACTGCAACGGTGGTTCGTGCATCATGTCAGACCATGGCATGGATCGCTGTGTGAGATGGCGCGATGGGACTACTAGTTTCGAGATCTCCTCGAGTCTTCAATATGATGTGAAGTCGATGATAATTTGCAGACCGGTTGTCCATATTTTCGGAGTTTTCTCAGGTCCTTCCGACCGGCTATGAAAATCGTTATCGTGGGCGAGGAGTGATGTCATATTAAGGTCGGACACCGATCACGATCGGTGGGTGTTTGTGGGTCCCAGATTCAGCTTATGGGCATGCCACTACCCCCACCGCACGAGGCTACGAGACTGCCTTGGCTGTGTGGGGTATTTCAAGAACATGTGAGCCACTGAATATTTTACTGGTCTCCTATTAAATGTAGAAGGGGATCATAAATACTGTGGGTCCATGATTTAAAAAGATGGCGTCAGCCCATGTGACGATGTAGATTAGGCAAAATTTGTGTGGTACTTACATACTCCGTATAGTAACCGGTACCAACGCTTGAGAGAACATTCTGGAATTGGAATGTCGGAACACGGAAGAGCGTTCCGAGTTCAATGATAAGATTCAGTGCCTCAAGATACCGATTGTATTTCTTGCTTCAGGTTGGTCGTTGTTCCAAAAACTAAGAACAAAAGAGGACGATTTTCAGAGTGCCAGTTTGACATGGGAGACTCGAGAGAGTAGCTAGCCCACTGAGGAACTGACGAATTAACGGCTGAAAGATTACGCACACGAGAACGGCTACCGGTCGAAGAGTCAGCTAATTAAGCCACTTTCAGAGTCAGGGTAAAATTTAAAGTACCGAAAATAGGGATAATAGCGCACACGTTGGTTGCAAAATTGTAGATTAGCTGCAGGAACGCAGAGGGTGAGGACAGGAAGCTTCAGAGTTGGGCGTCACGAGAACAGTTTGGCAAATAGGTCGCACGAGATTCTTCGAAAGAAGGTCATGAATAAGCATAATTAGTTCAGCAAAGTGTATACCTATTCGTAGAGTAGGGGACCTAGTCTTTCTTTCTTCATTTCCACAAAGAACAAGGTCTTTTGGTTGGCAGTAGTCACCTCCAAGCAGCGCCCAACTAATACCCACACAACATATTGAAATAAGGAAGTGACGGCCCACAGTTCGTAGTCCTGCGTATAGAAAAGCAGGGGGAGGAGTGGATCGGAAGAAGTAGTTCTGGTGATAAACTGGCCACAGTAAACAGCTACATGCCTGTAGAAAACCTGACTCCAGTGTAAACCCCAGCGAGAGCGAAAGAACAGCTGAGACCCTAAAGACTATTAAATATTTTACCTTCACATATTCATATAAGCCGCGAACAAAATGAGAGGGCCCGACAGAGCCCGACCCAGATCTAATCATTAGCGCAACCGTCGCGAAAGTAACGGATTCAGACAAGGCAGCCTCAAAGTGAGAGACCGGTGGACCTTGTTCTGAAAACCGAGATCGCGACATATGTTTTCGAGTGAAAACGACTAGGTAATATCCAGGGTTGATGAATTGAAAAGCAAATGAACTCGAAGGGGCCAGCATCGATGGTATCATGAAACTAGAGGTGACGAGAGAGATCAAGACCCGCGGCTACAAATGTTTTTCCGAGGATTAAAAAGCCCCTGTCAACAGATTGCGCGTTGTAACGCACGGTGGGACGAGATGAAGAGGGTACTGTACATGTCGATAAATCGATAAACTATAAGTACCGACGACGTAATCTGTAAAGGACTCACCTCGTCACGTGTCATGCGATAATCTATTTTGGTGCTGTTGGCGGAACTCCAAATTCGAATTTCACCTCTCCATCGAATGGAGAATTCGGCCAAGGCGGAATCAAAACACGCGTTATCTTGGCGCCCACGGGTCGAGTTGCTGCATGCGCCTCAGAACTTAGTCTTAAAGCTCTGTCGGAGGACGCGGGCGAAGTGTTGCTAGAATTTGGGGTTTGGACTGGGATAGATAGTATAATTTTTGGGAATTTTTCCCCGGGGTATATGGGATTTATTGAGTAGATAGTCGATGTCAAACGTCAATGTGAGTGCCTGATCATTTTGATAAGTAATGTCCAAAGAATTGATATCGTATCGCCCTTTACTTGTTAGCGGCTCTGGATTAAGTCACGTACGTCCAGTCTTCAGATTAAAACTGGAGATTGGAAGGCCTAGGAACAATGAATTAACGTCGATTGAAAGTGTTCAGCGCTTGGACGAGTGTAAAGGGCCAAGAGCATTTGACGGTGAGCCTTGACAACCCGACTCTTCCGCACGCCAAACCCGATCTGGGTTACAAAAAAGAGTTGGCGAGTGTCTGAACACTGGAGATCTGGGGGTGCTAGATATGATCCACAGCTCTGGGGAATGCATAAATTAGGGTGAGTTCACCCTGAGTCACCAGACATTAAGGCGAACTTCTTGACGCAAGTGAACGCCTCTCACATCCACCGATATCATGGTTTTTTCAGGAGACTAGGGCATATGAGCGAGTGAACCCGTTTGCATTGTCCCCCGTAGGACCTTATTTAATAGAAAGACTAAGAAGGGGTTTCAGATGACTTCTGGACATTCATCGTCGCAAGGGACAAAGTTGAAAAAATATACCCAGCCCTCTGAACCAGGGCGCGCGTATGTCAGGCGTACGTGAGAGACTCGAGGTCAGGCTGATCTTCAGGAGTCCTAACCTGTCTTGGGCTCGGAATTTGATCTGGATTGAAGTTGGCGAGCTGCATCAACTAGTAGCCAAAGTCCAAGTCAAGGATGAAGGAACGAACCTAAGAAGTTCAATTAGTTGGACCTACAGAAAGCTGACTGTTCACCTACCTTCTCTACTGGAGGTTTCCGCTTGGCGGCGCTTGAACTTTTGTTATGTTATCTCGGCAATGGCAAATGCCATGAGGCTAGCGCGGTTATTGCTGAATTGATACTGTTCACAAAGATCAGCTTAACGGCATGAAATGATCATCCCTGTATCAGATACGTCAGTTACATTTGGGATAAGTGTTGGATCAGAGGTCCAGGTACCTTGCAGGATCGTGACATCTAATCAATTGAAAATTCTGCTTCGTCAAGGAATTTGACAAAATCAGCTTCAGCACGGGTGTTGATTCAAGACGGGGGTGCCATTGACGAACAAAGACCTCCTAGAGCAGTGTCTCTTGTTTTTTGGACGGGCTTGTTGCAAAACAGCGCATTTTAGACAGGTTGTTGCGTAGGGTTGCGTCATCCGGAGTTCGGCAAGGTGCGAACCGCCGGAAGGGGAACAGATTGATGGAGATAATTGCCTCCCCTGAATGGGGCGATCGGCTTAAGTGGGAAGGGGGTGAGGCTCAGAAGCGTCAACTCAGCATGGCATACCGTATGACGGTCTGCAAAGCATTATTTAACATTGAGGTTGTCCTCAGTGTATGAAGCGCGATCTCAAACTACCAGCACTGATGGAGGGTGTGGAATATTGCGTAGCATATGAAGGTGGCGGTCGTATCAGTCACCGGGCG
This sequence comes from Laccaria amethystina LaAM-08-1, assembly GCA_000827195.1. Lineage (NCBI taxonomy): Eukaryota > Fungi > Basidiomycota > Agaricomycetes > Agaricales > Hydnangiaceae > Laccaria > Laccaria amethystina. The sequence goes on along the minus strand of KN838596.1, from coordinate 68,707 downwards.
CAATTCTAGCCTTCTAGACACAACACGCACCTTTTCGGTATAACGTTAAGGAGGTCAGTAGGTTTGTGTTGTTGTGAAGGGTTGGCACAGTTTGTAAAGAGACTGTTCTTCTTTCCACCTCGTGTGTAGTATGTGGCCACGATGTATACTTCGTTTGGTTTGCTTGGGTGTCGTTGAAGTTTACATCTGCAAGAACGGAACTAAATGAGATATCGATTGCCTTTTTCTCATCGAAAGTCAAACGTGGCAATTAAACACAAGCAAACAAAAGCGGAAACAAATGGCGGTAATACATATTGAAATTCATTCTCAACTTAGTTGTTCTTCCTCAATGCTAGTTTCTGTTGCAGAGTCATCGCCCACAGGGAGAGTCGTGCTCACAGCTGATCGTGAGCGCTTGTACTCATTCGGTTATGAAAGAGTGATCTTGGGAGTTCTGGGTTCAATATCGCCTTTCTTGTAGTGTTTGCCCAGATCTCACTCCGATCAGGGTTCGATTGCGGATGGGATTCCATGGAAAGTCAGTAACTCATGTCCCTGCAAACCCATATAAAGATACCAAAGGGGCCTCGTGCTTATACCTCGCGACACCCTTTAGACCACGACTCCCCTTTTCATTCCCCCGTAAACGCCCAGAACCATCTCATCACCCTTCCCCCTGTCCCGCTGCGATATCTAACTCAACTCCTCCAATATTACACCATGCCTGTCGAACGATCGAGAGCTGTAAAGCGTACGGAATCTGGTAAGTCCCATCCTATCCAACGGCCAGAGATTCCTACATCACATCGTTGCGCGTCTAGGAAACAATTTTGTCTGGACGACACCTGTCGCACCCACTTCCACATTTGATGATGCTATCATGCCGAACTTAGTCGATGTCCCGATTGATATGGACGGCCTTCCCCCTCTGGTTGATGCTCCGCCTCCACCTGCCCAGTTTGTTCTGTTCCCTCCTGCAGGGGAAACCCCGCCTCCCCGGCGCCAGCCTCATTCCAAGAAAAAACCTGATAACCACATCCCTCGCCCACCTAATGCTTTCATCCTTTTCCGTTCCTCATTCATTAAAGCCCGGCACGTCTCGACCGACGTCGAGACCAATCATTCCACTCTTTCAAAGATCATAGGCTTAACTTGGCAAGGTCTCCCCGAGGAGGAGCGTAAAGTCTGGCATGCAAAAGCCAAGGAAGCCCAGGACGAACACAAGCGTAGATTTCCTCAGTACGCCTTTAGACCGCTTCAGACCAAGAACAAGGGTGGGACGACGGAGAAACGGAAAGTACGAGAGGTAGAACCGAAGGATCACAAGCGGTGTGCAAAGATAGCGCAGCTTCTAGTCGAAGGCAAGAAAGGACGGGAACTTAATGCCGAGATTCAAGAATTCGACAAACATCACGTACCAGAGATAATTACGCGCTTCGAGGCCCCCATCACTGCTCGGGCTTATCGCCGTTCGTCATCTGCCCCCGTTCCAGAGACAGACAATTCCCGCGCGACTCAGACTTTCCTCCCATGTTCGGTTTCGGCGCCAGTTCGAAGGATTCGTTCATACAGTTCAAAGCCCAGCCGATGCTCCACTCCTGCTTCGCCGCTTCAGGCTGAGATGCATCACGTTGCTGATCCCGCCGCCGCCGGTACTAGCGCGCAGTCCATGGCCCTTAAACGAGAGTCCTCCTTTGTAAGTTCACCTTAATGCCTCACCCACTAAGAAACAGCTGATGTTGTATTAGGATTTCAATTCATTTTCCTTCGACGATCTCAATTCTCCCCTTCCCTCCTTCTTCTGCGACCCCTTATCAGATGGTATGACCCTTCAACACACAACGGATGCCTTCGATCAGGCGCAGTACAATTCCGGCCTCTCCATTGACACGAACTTCATGAACACCTGGTCCCAGTGTTCCTCCCCCGTGTCCCCAGACCCCAGCTACGTCACGAGTCCCTGCTCCCCCGCCTACGGTACTCCCTTCGACTCTTTCAGCGCCCAGCCTTACAACGAGAAGATATACCCTGACTTCAACTTCCCCTCATACGAGCAAACCAATATGGGTATGGGTATAGGTGGCGAGACGTTCCTGACCACTCCCACCGACGATTTCTCCACTTTTGTTGACCAGCATCCCAGCGCTCAGTTCTCGAATATCGAAATGGACTTCTCGGCTTTCATGATGACCTCGATTCCTCAATATGCCTGAATGTCGTAACCGACTTGTCTCCCTCCCGCGCCAAAACTCGACCTAGATCTTCTTGGATATTTGACTCTGTCTGGACCGTACCTTTGGACTTTGTGTACAATATTCACGCCGGCAAGGCGCGCCTTCGTTCTTCATGACTCCTTCAATTGGTACCTTGCACCTCAACTCAACGACTCCCCACGCTCACATATTCATTCATGTATGTATTCATATTTGCGAGCTCAAGGCCTTTGACTGCCTGTGCGTTTCCTTCACTTATATGCCTATTTCATTGATACTGCTCACCTCACACGCTCCTTCTCGCTGTCTCTCATCCTCTCTTATCTTCGGTGTCCTGGGGGCACAAGCGACCCCTCTCACATTTATCGCCTCTTCTTGATTGATCAGTTGGAAATGTAAATATTACATGTTATTATCTGCCCATATTAGATTGGCCAAGTTACGGAGGCCTCCTGTACTTCAGAGTATTCGCTACGGCGGAGATGCCCCTCGCATCCCGTATCAAAAAAATTAAAATTAAAAAGATTTCAATGGTCCCAGGTTACGGCAAGGTTTTCATCGCCGCTGCCAATATTCTGTCAAATCGCGCGAGAAACCCGGTGAAACTTGGTTCACTCCAAATGGGGGTGGTGGGCACTTCGCGTCACCGGCCAGGCAACCGAACTTTGAAGCGCATCCAAATGGAGTCAGAATTCGGCGGTCAAGAGAAGAACAGAAAATAACATAAAAATTTCCTGTCTCCGACTTAGTCCGACGTCCACGCTTTTTCGAGGATAAGGCAGGGTAACCAATATGTTGTGGTATGTACATTACCTCCAGTGCGAGTAAAGCAATGGAGTTAAATAATACGACCGATGTCGTTCGCTAACCTTCGAAGCTAGAGAAGTTTTCGGTCAAGCTCCCCATTTGATCCTCCATCTTCCTGGGTCGCACATCCCGCTCTCAATGTGCTGCACAAGCCCCGATACCAAAGTGACTTCCAATCCGCATTTTCCAGAATTCTCTCTCGTCGTGGGCCGGTGAGTCGAGGTGCTTCTACTTGTACTACCTTGGCCGCGGATTGTTCGGAAGGTGCGGTCACATTGACTGCATGGGTAGTAGGTACCATTAAAGGCTTCCTCAGTGGCTTGATACTCCATCATAAGCTGGGGAATTTCTGGGCCTTCAATACGGATGGGGCGGTTACAATGTGGACTCTTTGAATGTATGGACTGCGGATGTTACTTGGTGGCAAGAAGTTTAATAACTGCCGGCTTCAATATGCCAATACGCAATGCTAGATGGCGCTTTGAATTTGTGTACGGGGGATTTAGGATGCTTAGTATTCAATTTAATTGGAAGTGAAGGGCGACACACCTGATTCAATGCTTCTTAGGTTTATGACGCCGATGGGTGGTGCACCCTGTAACCTTGGGGAAAAAGCGGGGAAAAAATTTGCGAAAGAAAAAGGCGGCGGATGGCGTTAAAAGTTGTTTATTTAAGGCCTGGTATTTGAATGTCCACGAGTGACCAGAGAAAGACCTAGGGCGAAAAAATGGGGAGGACGTAAGCACAGGCAAGGAAGGGTGATAAGTATTGGCTGCTTTTTACCTTTCTCATAAGTTTCCAAGCTAAATTGCGCGGTCATGGACATGCCCGCTACCCCTTTAATATAGGGAGGTGGCTATGGCATGGCACTGGGCCGAATGTCGACAAACGTGGAACGCGGAAAAAACTTAAACAGCATGTTGCGTCACCTCACGCGCTCGTGTCTGCGTGGCGGGTCTCTTCCGTTAGATTCTTATACCAATCCCAGAACTTTCTTCCCCTGAACCCTTGTCAAAGGAGGGTAGAAAAAAAGAAACGTCGGACCGGCTTTCCTGGGCGCTACTGGCCCACTGATGTTGTGGGCGTCAATTGAGCCCTTCGCCCTATCTCGAACTCCTCACGCACGTTCGCGTTTGGGCACAATGATATGGTGTTGACCTATGTGATGCAACTTATTTTGAATGTATGCGTTGGATGCGCATTGCTGGAAAGGACCTGAAGTAGAACCTGCATATCAGCCCTTGAAGAAGGTCAAGTATAATAACATTGTGAAAGAATTTGTATGAAACTGATAAAAGACTCTCTGTAGATCCTAACTCCTCTCGATAAAAGCCAGGTGTGTGGGGAAGTGAGAAGACAAACATGTTACGAACGGTCCGTAAAGGCGCCGGACCTGAATGGGTTGTTCGATTTCATGGGTGGACTGACGCTCTGCGCGCTGGCGGTAGAAGGAGCGATAGTGGGAGGAGCTGAAGCCACCAAGTCGGACCTGACTCGCGGGAACGTTGCTGGGGTAAAGCCCGCAGCAGATAAGGGGACGGGCTCGTTCGATTTCATTCTCTCCACGCGGGGGTTAAGATCGTCGTCATCTTCACCGTCCGAGTCGCTGTGATACCGGCCCTCCATGCGTAGCTCCTCCATGGCTTCTCCTAATATATTGGCATGCTCGGCGTCCATCGCATGCATCCCAGGAGGATACGGATTGTGACCTTGGGGTGGAACTCCGTAGGGGTTGCCAGGGGGGAAACCTCTGGGAGAATATGGATACGGCGGCTGATGTGGTGGATGGCCGTAATACTGTGGTTCTTGAGGCTCGTAATGGGGCATTCCTGCGGGGACCGACTGGGCATGGAGATAGGGTGGACGAGAACCCTGGCCCCTGCTTCGTAGATAATCATAACCTCTTTGTGCATACTTGTCGTAATGTGGTGAGGGAAAAGTCCCTCGATAATCTTGGTTAGTACCTAGCTCGTTATCAGTTATCGCTCAAACAATGCGACTGCCGCTGCACACCGTTATTCACAGTCTCTGCGGTGCCAACAACGCCCACTGGCCCCTGATAAATGTGCTTCGTCGTTGCTGAAGAACGTTTTGGCCTCAAACAGATTTGAAGATGAAGAAAGCGTACCAGGTCTGTAGTCATTGGTCGAGTTGTCATACGTGCGATTCGTAGTGTTATACGACCCGTAGTTCGTGTTTCGGCGGCTTGTATCATTTATGGTCATATTTCCGGAAACATCATTGAAGGAACCGCCCTTGATGTTGAAATCGTGAGCACCTTCGAAGAAAGGCATGGTGCTGATGGGTGAGAGATGGTGTGATAAGGAAACTCAGCTCGTCCCACGCTTGTCCTTTTAAGTCTCCAAAAAGCGCTCGTTGATTGTGGAACAAGCTCCGGCAGCGGGATATTAGGTAACCCTTAGAGTGCCTAAAAGGTCTTGGGAGGGGTTGATAACCGCCAATCCTCGCTTGCAAAGACCGTCCGGACCCGGACCATTGGCGAGTAAGGTTTCTGGTCAGGTGGAAGGTCAGTCAGACGAGTGAGTGAGGGGACATAGAAAGGAATGTTTACCACTGGCTTATATACATTCAGCTCGTCTCTTGACAAACGTTCTCAGGGGAACCAGTGTTCAAGTGGGTTCTGGTCAGAATGAGAAAATGAGGCGACTTGGACAGTTTGTGGTGAGCTGTTTGGCTTATGTATTACATAAATTTGACGTTTTCAAAACACAAAAAGTTCTTGTTCAAGTGCAACGAAATGACACCATCGATCTTAGTTCAAAATTTCTGAAATACGCAACTGAGTTATGTAGCGCCGATTTTATGCGCGTTGCGGTGTACCAGGAAAATACGGTACGAACGACGAAGACTCAAAAATTTAAATTCAGCTTGAACCCGCTGGAAATTCAGCTCATCGATTCATATTCATGCCAGTGTAAAATCAAAAATTTCAGAACAACAGTACGTGATGTTCGAAAGACCCAGCCATCACCATATGCCCGTTGTGATATCAATTTCTATTCCCACAAAGATCCGTCCATATTCAGCAGCCTCAACGCCCCCTCCTCCATCAGTTGAATTATTTCCCAAACGTATTGAGGATCTGTGTATTCAGCAATCGAAAAAGATGCGACCTCAGAGTGTTGGTCGGCTTTAATCCTTGCTTTTCTCAACGTCGCTACTCCTGATATGCCCAAGTTCTTGTTGTCCTCATAATTGGGAGGATCATCTGACCTTGCGCGTATACGCGACCGAACAATCAACGGTTCAATAAAATCAATAGCATGCACCGCCAATAGGCCCTCATATTCAAGAATCTCTAGATGTGGGAGGTAATTTGGGTCTTCATCCGGGTGAAGAACGTCAAAGAAGGTTCGACCCAGCCCCGCACCCAATAAGTGTCTTGTTAGGTTCTCGTGAATGGAATACTCCCGAATGTGCAATTCTTTAAGAGAGGAGATGGTAGGAAGGGAAAGGAATTCAATGAGTTCATGTTCCAACTCTGCGGTGATTAGGAATTCGAGAGTAAGCCGAGTCAAGATGCTGCGGGAGTGCTCCAAGAACGGAGGGATGTGTTGAGTGTCAACCAATCGCAACGGTTCGGCAACACAGATTGATATGCTCTCCAAGGCAGGTAAAGAAATGAGGTGGGACCTGTGCGTTGCGAAAACTTCCATTGTGAACTCAAAATTGAGAATTTGCAAGTGATTGTGTAGGAGACTTCCAAGAATCGGCCTACTGTGGAAAAATTTGCACTTTGTCAAAGTAAGTTCATTGAGTCCAGGAAAGTCACTGAGGAGATTCTTCAAAGTCAAGTTTCTGCATGAATCCAAAACAAGGCGCGTAATTTGCTTCGTAGGACAGAAAGATAGGCCATTCGGCCTCATGCGGAAAGAGGATAGGGATAGAGTGAATAGAAAGGGTGCTTCTTTAAAACCCAGTTCGGGTATTTGGGGAAGCTCTCCTGTTTCTTGAAATTTCAATGAGGCGCATCGTAGTGAAGGATAAGCGGGGCCTTTACTGGTTGGCCTTTTCGATGTCGATTTAGCAAAATGATGGTATAACCAAAAAGGGATGTTCAAATCGATACGTTGAAACTGCTCCGAGTGTTGGAAGATCAGATACAACAATTCAAGATGAGGATGAATAGCGCGGAGCGGAGGAACGATGAGTCTATGAGTACGGAGTGGTTCTTCAATGTAAACTTCCAGCAATCGTCCCTTTGTTCGTCCAAACCACTCTCGTAAGAGATCGGTTTGAATGCCAATTTTCTTGGGATTGATGCGAAGTACTATGGTTTCCCACAACTCCGAAGTTGCCCAAGCAGTCTCGCGCCACGATCTGGATATTTTGCCGAGCCAGAGCGGATAGAAAGTGCGCTCCCATCTAGGGCCATACTCGGAACGAGCACTGAGGACCGGTTGGCAGGCATGCCAAAATATCAATGCAAGAATGTCATGAGGGAGTTCAGGCAGGTCTTTTCCTTTTGGCTCGGCATGCAATCGCGCCAATCCTCTCTTATCAAGTTCATCACCATCCTCTTGGCTATCGTTTAAGGTGATGTGTTGGTTGGTGGCCTCGGGCGAAGAGTAAAGACCATCGTACGATGGGGGTTCTGAGGTAAATTCTTTAGTTTGCATGATGTCTTGGCGAATATGCGTGAGTTGGAGCTTATGTTGGACAGCGTTCACGTTCAGCGCTCAGCTTGCGGGAGTGGCCAAGTATTTTAAGCTCCGATGGGAGAGATTGCTAAATAAAGACAAACATGTAAATGATGATGATTTTTTTCAAATTTTTTTTTTCCGACAAACTACATTACCACCACGCCCTTTGCTTCCCTAAAAACTCTTGAGTAGCTCACTGGAATTTCCTGTGGAAGATCAGTCTGCCTATTTCTCGTGTGGATGAAATCATTTGGCTAGGAAAATACAAGGAAAATATACAAGAAATCTTTCAGTACCGTCGGTGCCAGTGGGCGCAATCTCCCTCCTCCTTACGCTTGACTGTCCTTGCTCACACTCACGATATTTTTTCGACTTCTACGCAACTTATATCATCAGATAACGGCAATTTCAATGGCTACTATCATCCGACTCCTACCTACCGCCGTTTCTCACCCAGTTTCGCCGAACACATGACATTCCAACTCTACCACACAACATAGCACCAGGCGGGGTGTGTTGGGTGATACAAGCCCTGACTTTTGCTTACCGCCGAGGTATTCACCCCTTGATTGCCTGTCGTACATTATCTGACAACTCTTTCGAAGATCCGTATACTAAGGAACTTATGCTTAATTCGAAGCATTTCACAACTTTTACAAGCATTTGGGTATCTATAAGTGGACTGGTCCGTTACGAGCGGTTGATGCGAGAGATAAGAAGACTCAGAAGGGTGAGCCTATTGAAGAATATATAATAAAAGTGCATGACAAGGCCACGCACGTCCCATCGTTTCCCAGAGATGGTGTCAGCCTTTTCGCAGCAGCTTATTATCTACGAAAGTGGAACGTTTACAGAATTATGGATCAATGGTGCGTGTGGTTCTACGATATTATACAAGATCTTGTATTTTTTTCGTGTGCAAGGAATCTACACCGCCCTTCTCCTCTTGACCGTATGGTTGATTGGTAGGTTCCTATGCGAACAATGATCTCCTCCACTTCTCTAACAACATTCAGTCTCCAAGAGGGAATACAGCCGCCAGAAGAAAATCATCTTAATTAGTTGCAACGTGGTGCCGTACCTGGTAGCTAGTGGACCCGCAGTGCTCGCTTGGGCTGTCTCTTCGGAAGTAATGGCCGGCACTGTAGCGACGAGCAGTGATTCGTGGTTCCCAATGGCATATAACGTGTTCTTCGTATCAACAATATCCTTGCAGAAGCTGTTTTCGTGAGCAACAACAATTTCCCTCCCAGTCCTAGCTCATTATAGGCCAGATATGGAGGTGCTGGGTTGTATGGGGCCGCAAGTGGTTGATGTTAGTTGTGCCCGCTACCCTTACATTAATCGGAATCAGTAAGCTCCATTATCCATAATCTCTGGGAAATGTCTTTCTACGACCATATCCGCCAGTCATTGGTTCTGCTCAAATGACGCCTTGGGACAAGAAATCCATCTTCATAGGAGGAATGCCGATGAAGAGTCTGAAAGTGTATTCCATCTTTCCGATCGGGAGTATCATAATAACCACCATCCTCACCACATGTCGCATCATGCATGTCCAAAAAGCATCGGCTGGCTTTGGCGGGATCAATAAGCGCAGAATTAACTCGGTCATTGAAATCATAGTCGAATCAGCCGCACTTTACTCTGTTTCGCTCATTGCCTTTGCAGTGATATCCTTTATTGACTGGGGAAATGATGAAAACGACCCACACCCACAAGTTTTTGGGATGACGCTTTGCATGCGGAATATTCACCTCCAAATATCGGTGAGCAGTTGTACTTTGATTCAAGTCATGTTTGTTCAACTCGGATATATTCGAAGGGAAAGGCACCCCTGCTCATCAATTTTCGAGTCCAAGCGAGCTTTTCCAGACCCGCAGACGAATGGAGCACCTCAACATCGCTACCATCCATTGCGCTGAGGTTTGCTTCTCGTGGGAGGTCAACAGCGACTGGCGCAGTGCTAGAGAGAGATGAGTGTGCAGGTTTTGAGAGTCGACTTTTAGTGGAATCGGGGTGAGCTCTTTTATCACTGAACGATGAGCCCATCAATCTGATATTTACTCTGCGATCCGCAAAATGTACCTGCTTATGGCTGTCCGTTTGGGTAAGTATTCCTAGAGTTTATGTACTAGCGCGCAAAAATACATGTTGTGCGCAAAAATATTGGTAGTGCTGCGCAGAAATAAAAAAATATTTGTAGTGCTGCGCAGAAATAAAGTCACTGCGCAGAACTCTTTATATACTTGCGCAGAAATTACTTCAGTGCGCAGAAATGTTAGTTGTGCGCCGAAATGTTAGTTGTGCGCCGAAAAGTTGACATTTGTGCGCAAAAATACATTTGGTTGCGCAGAAACTTTTACTAATGCGCAGAAGCTTATTG
>KN838596.1:0-58192 GCA_000827195.1 Laccaria amethystina LaAM-08-1 | reverse complement strand
GCACCACGGCATTCCTAAAATGGTAGGAAGCCAAAAAATCCGCGCAAGGGACCCAATAATTTCCGCGCACAAATAATAATTTTTTGCGGCACTTGATAATATTTCTGCGCACCATATAAATCTGTCAATAAGCTTCTGCGCATGTAGTAAAAGTTTCTGCGCAACCAAATGTATTTTTGCGCACAAATGTCAACTTTTCGGCGCGCAACTAACATTTCTGCGCACTGAAGTAATTTCTGCGCAAGTATATAAAGATTTCTGCGCAGTGACTTTATTTCTGCGCAGCACTACCAATATTTTTGCGCACAACATATATTTTTGCGCGCTAGTACATAAACTCTGGGAATACTTACCCAAACGGACAGCCATAGCTGCTTTGATAAAGTGAGCATGCGATTTCTTGAGCGATCCCCACTGGAGCGGGGGAATTTCTGGTGCGCAACAAAGGGAAATACATTTGTAGGTTCCCAATTTACTCTAAATACATTCGCTATGATTGTTGGATTTATAATCCCTGTCGGAGCAGTTAAGAATTCACCTAGCAACGACCTTTGTAGATATGGCGACTGTGAGCTTTTCTTCCCATCCTCTACCATCGACCTCCTTCTGCACAAAGTGTTGGTTTCAAGGTTGCCGAGGGTACGTTACTCTCTAGCGGAGCATCACCCTCAGCTCACCTTTACTAGTAGTCCTTTTGGCGTTTAACTCTCTATCATTATCTATGATCTTGACGGTTGGCATCAGAGCGTTACCACGTTTACCTACTCGGCCGGATATGCGAAAGTTTGAGAAACGTCTAGTATAGACCAAGTTGGAGTACTCCGTCGAGTACGGTCAATGTGAAGGCCCAAAAAAGCGGTGAGCCTATTTAAAAGTCATTAATATCAGCAGTGCTTTAGAAGGATGAGCCTATCTTGCCCCCAGAGATGGCGTCAGCCTTTGCACATCAGCTCATCACCTACATAAGTGGAATTGTGGCTCAATGGTGAGTGGGAATCAATAATGTTTGGGCAGTTGTCTTTCTAATTTTCACCAGGTCTCTACACTGTTCTCCTTCTATTGACCATCTGGCTGTTTGGTACGTTCTTAGTATGCGAACAATGATCTTTTTCCATTTCGCGGATTGAATTCCCAGTTTCCACGAAATAATACAGAAAACTATCTTGATCAATTGCAACATCGCACGTTACCTAGTAGCCAGCGGACATGCAGCGCTCGTTTGCGCTGTCGCTTCAAAAATAAGGAATGGCACTGTCGCAACCCGCAACGATTCACGGTTTCCGATGATGTACATATCATATAATGTGCTCTTCATCATCAGTAACATCCTTTTAGAAGTTGTTTTTATAAGCAAGAACAATTCCCTATATGATCCTCGCTCATTGGCAATGTAAAATAGATGTGGAGGTGCTGGATTTTACGGGGGCCGCAAATGGGTCGTCGTTGTCGTCGTGCCCGCCATCCTTACTTTAATCGGAATTAGTAAGCTCTAAATGCACATTGAATGAACAGAGTTTTCGCCAGTTATTGGATTGGTCCAAATGCCCACTTTGGGGTCAAGAAATCAACTCTCATGGGAGGGACGGCGCTGAAAGTCTCTACAGTGCCACCAATGGGGAGTATCATAATGACGACTACCCTCATCACGTTGCGCATTATATTATATCATGCAAGTCCAAAAATCGACTCAGAGATCATCGTCGAATCAGCCGCATTGTACACCATTTCGCTGACCGCATTCAAAAATCGTCGCTCTTGTTGATCACGGTGGTGGTGACGGGGATAAATTTACAGGGCGACGCTCTTTCTGCAAAATACCACACCTTCAATTATCTGTGAGCAAATTATAGTTTATAACTCATCGCAAGCTGTGTCTGTCATATCACATCCATCTAGGGATTTAGCACATCCCGCTCATCAACTTACTAATACGAATAACAAGCGGGATTTTCTAGACCGCAAACGAATGGAGTAGTAGTGTGCATCTGACCTCACGTTCAATGGAATAGTCAAATTTTCACCGATTTGAGGTTCAGGCCTTCAAATTCCAAAGGCGTTTTCTTTCTTCCAGCAGGACAATGGAGATTTGGGTCGCTAGAAAAAGAGTCTGAGGTAGGTGAACCTCTCACTTTTCAAGAAGCATACAAACCAAAAACAGAATGCAGCACGACGATAGCCCACCGCGAGGGTCGAACTCGCAGCCTTCAGATCCCGCTCTTTAAAAGTCTGACGCTCTATCCGATTGAGCTAGGCGGGCTTAGAATATTTAGCAAATAAATAATCCTTTCCGCTAAAGATCGAGTTCAACTCGGCGTGGTAAGCTCTGAAATGATAAATGGTACGAAGACGAAAACTATGAAATGATAAACAACAGAAATGCTGATATATATATACATGGGTGCGAAGTCAAAGCATCAGTCCAAGACGGTGCAAAAAGCGAGTGTATATAGCACAACAAAAGTCCGTGGAGTCCAATCATCAAGCGCAAAAGTCAACCAATCCCTTACCCAACTCTCTACAGAACCATTCCAACGCCGAACAAAATCACCACACCAGCCAACCCAAATTCAAGGAACGGACTCCTCTTCCCAACTCTCGGAACCGAACCACTGGTCTTAGAGGCGGTGGAAGCCGCCGCAGAACCAGATTTCGAAGCGGAACCCGTCGCAGAAAGCCCAGATGCGGACTACCAAAAGGAAAAACAGTAGAATCAGTTATTGAGGTCAACAAGGAACCAGAAATGAACGCACCGTCGAGCTAGCCGCGAGGAGTATATCCGTCGAGTGGTACGTTTGACAATTTGACGATGCTGGGACGCGGGGTTGGTATGGCGGTGGCGTGTTTAGTGGGTCGGGCATTGACCACGTTAGCGCTAAGAAGGGGCATTATGCATTAGTTACAGTGGAAGCAGGAAAGGAAAAGTCAACACGCACTCTGCCCATTGACCGTATAGGTCCCTACGATATCCTGCAAGTCACCATCGCACGACGTGAACTGCCCATCCTGCGCGGCGGAGGGCATGTTATACGAGCACCCAATAAGATCGTATATGTTCAAGCAGTAGTCGGGAGAAGTGATGCTGTTGTAACAGGCTTTGAAGCAGAATTGGCCGCTGCCCACGAATCTATGTTCAGGGGGAAGAATCAGAGGGGACGTATGCAAGGAGAGGAATGGACGATATGAAGACGCATATTTCCGAGTTGGAGTGGATATGTGCGTCCTGGAAGCGCATATACGGACGGCGACGACTCACGTATTCCAGTTATACACCTGCGTAAGCGTCGTCCCATCCGAATCTGTGGTTCCATTCGAAAAGACGACCCCTCCGAGAGGGTTGCCCTGAAGATCAGCACCATGCGGGTCAAGCTCCCCGCCAGAGTCGGTTGGGTCCAGGCTCAGTCCAGTATTATTGATGAACCCGACTACCTGGATATATGCGGATGTCTTGGTCCACTAGGTAATTGAGTTCTGTGAGAAAGAGATTGAGAAGAAGGAAGAAAAGAAAGGGAGTACCTGAAGCCCGGTGATAGCTCCTGGGGGAATCACACGTGTTCCGTGCCACGGCTTGGTGCAGTACGCAACAACCTTTGCTTCCTCGTTCCCTATGAGCCCAGCTGGATCTGGGGATCCCCAAAGACAAAAATCGTCCTGTATACCACGCCATAGCATAAGGCTCAGAAGACGAAAACTGAAGAGACCAAGGTGAACGCACCGGCCCATTAAAGATCAACGTCTGACAATTCGACGTCGACCCCAACGTCGACGCATTACACTGATTAAACCCATACTGTGGTCCACGCAAAACAGGGTACGGGTACACCTGGTATGGAAGCGCAGTATACGCGTAGTGCAGAGTGGAGAGAATGGGTGTTCCAGCGCCCCCCGCGACTTGCCTCTTCGCTATGGTAGGTGTCGGGGGAGGCGTGACCTGAGGGTCGGGGGACGCGTTTGTGGATAAGAGGAGGAAGAGGAGGACGACGGGGGGAAAGAAATGGTTCGTTTTTAGCATGGTTGATGGTGAGAGTGTCGCTGCTTCATCGTGGCAGAGTGTGAGTTGGAAGGGAGAGGCGGAGTTTAAAATAACATCGGATATTTTTAGATCAAACGTTTGCATCCTGAACCCGGTATGGTGGGGTTTTCAAATCACCACAGGCGGGCATGTTATTAAGGTCTTACGAGAATTTGTAAAATGTGACCGCTCAACGAGATCGTCATAGCGATCTCAAATTAGCATAAGTGATCATTTCTACCAGTATCAACACAGATCAAAATCTTTTTTCGTGACCGAGAAGGTCATCTACGACGCCAGAGTTGTGTTAATATACGGATCGCAGACATGTGGGTCGTTGAACGCTGTCGGGTCTAGGGTCAAATACCCTCGCTTTAACCCCTCCATGTACGACCTCAAAAACATCCGCATCAGCTATTTATCAACCTAAATGAAGTAAAAAAAACGTGAACGTACCACTCCCGAGCTAGATCCCCAGCTAACGCTGATTTCTCGATCTTGAAATTCCAGTACTGGATATTCTCATAATTACGACTCATAGGAAAAATCAATAACATGGACTTACAAGCCACCCAGCACCTTTTCCATAGGCAATCTTCTGAGCGTCGGCCCATTTTTGTAGAAACTCATCAGTAGCTTCAAATTGCGTAGGGAGACCCCATTCTCCAAAAAAGAGGGGTGAGTTTTGAAGAGCCGCATCAGCTGCGATGCGGCCTAGGTCTGTAAAATATAACATATTAGGTGCTTGCAGGGAGAAGGGCTGTCGGAGAACGCAACTGCAAATGGAGGTGAGATATGCTTCTTCATTTGCAGCAGCAACACCCTATCGAATCGCCATTGAGATAACCGTGTATAGGTAGCGGAATAGAACTTACCCCAAATCTAGCGTACCCACTTAGTGAGGCCAGAAACAAAGGAAGGAGGGGTACACTCACACATAATACAGGTGATTATCATAAACCTGTGGTCCAATCTTCGCCGCCGCAGGATTAGCAGGATTATTATACTGCCAATTGACGTCCATGAAACTTCAGAATGGAAATACAATCAACCTCCAGAATAATATATGATTTCCCCACTTACGTCGTCACCAACGAGCTGCGTCTCCGCAACCGACCCCTCAAATCGGCCTGCGAATAAACGACGTTCGTACCCAATTGTTTCACAACCTCGAACAAAATTGGTGTCGCATCTTTCAAGACCTGCACGACTTCAGGAGTGAACATATTTCCAAATGAAGTGGCAGTAGTCTGGAATCCGGCCGTCACATTCGACGCGACCGCGAAACTGGCCGGGGCGGCGTAACCAGGGACGTGAATACCTAAGAGAAGTTCGACTGCCCTTACAACTTGCACAAAATTCTTTTGGACTGGAAGGTATCTTGTCAATTACAGCCTCATAAGAACCTTGAAGCGCGAAATAGGACGTACAATCCCCGTAGCCTGGCGTTTGGCTCGCGTCCATGATAGGTTCGTTTACGGCTTCGATAGCGGCAACACTGCTAAAAGCTGGATCAATGTGGGATAATGTTGTCATAATCGCCGTCCATATCAACGCTCGATGGTAGTTATGCGGAGTCTACGGGGAGAAGATATTAGTAAACGGGATGCTCAAATTCAAGTCAAAGTGATTAACTCACGTAGAATTCAACATCGGTTGTGCATCTAGTATTTTGAGCGGGCATCAAATGAAATAAGCAAGACACAAGCTGCATACCTTCCTGCGAACATTTGATTGGGTGATGCGACGCCAGGAAGAGCATGGTGGTCGAGAATCACAGTAATACCAGCAGCTGCCAGTTGCTTAAGGCCGCGTTGCTATATTTCACCTCGTATAAGCTTCGCATTGAAAGTAAGAGAAGAAAAATAAGGCGCCAACCAGCTGTAGAATTCCTCCTCTGGGGTAGTACTCGGTGGTCCTGTCAACCAAAGGCTCAATTATCCAATATCCTAACTAAAATGGAGATGAGGGTTATGCCGAGAAAAAGAAGAACAGAATACGTACGGGAACGCGGACGGCGTTGAGGCCAGCTGCGTTGATTTGATCGACATCGGTTTGGTTGAACCAAGTTTCCCTGTCCGCAGAAGTCAGTGGCGTAAGTCAAGAAAAGTGACGAAGGCATGAACCAGTGTTGGTTAAATACTTCGTCCACGATGTCTGGCTTAGCCTGGGCGAAGGCGCTAAGAGGTAAAAGTGTTAAAAGGGTGTCAGATACCAGAATGAAGGCAAACCCACAATTCCGAAGCGATACATGTAGAGCAGTCGTTGCACTGTTCTCCACCCATATCCAACCATTCTGTTGATCAATGAGGAAGATTCGTAGAGAAATGGTTTGCTCAACCTACCTTGCGGAAGCATCCACGGTTCCAATACTAACCTGTCAAATTTACGGAGATAGGTTGAGCATGGAAAAACACGTAAGGAAGGAAACGTACCACGAGCCCAAATTGACCCCGTAAATTGTACTAGGAAGACCTGCGCCGACAAGACCAACAAGGGAGATGGTTAAAAGAGCCAAGGAGGGGAAGTATGCAGGCGACATGATAGGGAAAAATGGGTTTTATCTGGCGGTATTTATGTGTCGGTCAGGAGTCAATCTTTGGCGCGCAGAAGGATGCCTGTTGAACAAAATGTCTGCAATTTATCGATCCACTTACCAATTAGGTTATGCAGGTAATTATGCGCTGCTTGTGGCACGCTTCGGTGGTGAGATTTGATCCACAGTTTAGTCAGGAGTCAGGAAGCAGTCACAACTTGTACGCTTTACAAGGTCCTTGAAGTCAGAAATTGATCGCATCGAGAGAATGAATTCGAACGATACCTCTATAAATCGTCTGCGGTGGATATTATTGCTGAGGAGATGAAAAGAACCCACTAGGGAAGTTATCAGGCTGATAAAATTCGCGATAAGTGGTGAATAGGGCGACCTTGTTCTCGCAAAGGCGTTTTCATCACTTGAGTTTTATGCCCTTCTTGATCGATTTTAACACCCTTGATCCTTTTGATAATTACGACCACCCTTCATACCTTTAAATAATGCACTGCCTGAAAGCCTAAAGAGCATCGTAAGAATCGTCCAAAATGGCGGGAATAGTGTCCGTACCACAAGAGGTCACGTATCAGATAAACTTGTTTTGGGTGACGTGTGGCGGCGAGCGCGACTGGTCCCCCCAACCCAAATATGCTGGAAGAAAGCTAGCCAGCGGCGTGGCACGAAGTTGAAGGCATTCAATGAGAAACCAAAGGTCGAATATCGTCATGATGATGAAGTGTCTTGACAAGCAAAGCCAAATATCAGGGTCAGAGTTGTCACGTCACACGAGTCACTTGTTACCAGCACTGGCTTCAATCTTCAACATTCAAGCAACCCCCAGGGCAATATTTTTGTACCTTGCGCTTCTGGGACTGAAATTACAGACATGTTATTGCAGAACCGGCGGCTTTGGCAAGCGGCGCATCGCGTTGTCAATATGCTAACACCAGGGTGTAGCCTCGATCTTTCGGTCGGGACTTCTGTCTGGCAATGCTTGCCCTGCGTTGAAGTTTACTAGCTTCATATCCGTCAATGTAACAGGTCGCGGCCACTTTGGCCTTGCTGTACCAGGCCAACCATTATCGATTATCACCAATATCCCGCTACTTCTTATGAATCAACCCGTCCCATATCAGAATCGTTGTAGACATGGTTCCGTTGCGGCGGGGAGATGTAATTTGCCGACAGCCTTCCATCCTGAAGGGAATCAGTTCCGCGGTTTGTCGCTCTTCCGCTGACAGAAAAAAGTTTTGCTCCCACATTGGGCTTATAGACCTTTAACCGGAGCATATTAACCTGGGCGCTCGATCTACCCTGGTCTCGGTCACACTCGGTAACTCTTGTTGGTGCTTTCTCGGCTCATTATCTTGCTCTAACATTAAGAATTTCCTCCACCACGTCCCCCTTACCGTCCTGCTCCTGCCCCGGAGGAGATTAGCCCCGAAGGTTGAAGATGGTACACAGGTGTGGGCAAATGCCCAACGTCGTAGTGGACATCTCTCGTCTGCCCTCAATATCTCCAGGGTCAACAGGGGAAATTCGTGGTCATCCCTACGTCCTTCAAGTCGGGTCTACGAGAAAGCCGTTGCTCCTTAAGAAATGATCCCGAGTTGCTCGACGATAGCTATTCAAAGCCTCTCAAGATGGAGTTTGAAACTCGATGAACCACTTCTCAGCTGACGAGTGGATTCATTCCTTGCTAGCCGGCCGCGCTCAAGTATGTAACGCCATTAACGCTTGGCCTCACTCGGGGCCCCCGGTCGTTGATGAAAGTCATATTTCCTGGTGTTGAGAGAAGATCTATTGGTACCCGACACTCGCGATTCGTATCCCCGCTCACTCCATACTGATCGGGATTCTTTCAAACATGCCCCCCGTTGGTGACCTTTCCCCTTTTCCTGTCCGACAAGGCGGAGATCTTAACTCACACGAGGTTCTGACCGTGGCAAGCAAAACACCCTTATCGCCGCTCGAGGAGGTTCTTCGTTACTGAATTTTTTGGCAAAAGGCGGACATGTTGCTCAAAGCCACGGTGAGAGATATTCAGGTTTTACAAAAACGGCGGATTGGGCATTTTGGGCAGCTATTCTGACAACGTGGTCGTCATCACGGCCAACTAATCCCCTAGCTTCCCACTGCCGCAGCCAACGGGGGCCTCGAACAGGAGTCGGACGCCGTCACATCATATCAATGTTGGGTAATGGCGAGGCACGGTAAACGAAGGGATAAGTAGGGGCGGGGTACAGCTGAGGCTCCACCATTTGCAACGTCCGACTTAGTTAACTCGGATCTCCCCCTTCAAAAATTTCCTGCGCATGCCTGAGGTTTTGAAAGGTGTCTGCACCTTAGTTCAGGGATCGTCGCTGCGTGGCTCGAGATCTCCTGCCTGCAATAGGTTTGGACGATTGAAGGAAGACACATATTTACAGAACGGAAGGGTCGAAGAGTCAGCCTCCGGCACATCCACTCACGCCGTCGTATCTCCGATTCTTCGACACATTCAAGTTTAATGTGGTTTGCAAGCTTCTCGGATGGGTTACTGGTATGTATTTTCCTCTCGAAATAAAACTGGACTTAATTTTGTCATGCGTGCCGATGCCTACGAAACTGAGCGGAGGATCCAAAAGCCGAGGGCGCGAAACGGAGTTAGTTAGAAATTGTGCTGCAGTGATATTCACTTCCTCATCTCCAGATGCCATAACCCCAACATTTCAGAGCTTGTTCGGTCTTGGCGTCTCGAAATTCCCAAACCTTTCTCTCCATCTACCGAATCCCTGTCGTTATATTCTTCTCTCAACACTCCAATCCCATCCGCAGACCAAGACGAATTTTCCGGTAACCGGACGCCGCGGATAGAGCTGGCAAACAATGTCAAAAGCCCCTCTACGTACCCTCCTGGTTCCTAGCGAATGTGCAGGTTTGGCATGGGGAGTAGTTCAACAAAATTGGGTCAATCACAACTGTAAGTTTTTTTTTGTTCGTTCCAATAAAAATTTCCAGCACTGTCGGTTTTTCTCGGTAGTCTTGGGTCCTTCTTGAAGTTTTTCAAGCTTCAAACGTTGGATCTATCGGGAAATAACATTCAACGAAGAACCCTGAAGAAGAACCCTCTTTCAACACACAATTTTATCATGCAGTACCGTAACAGCCACTTCCCTCGGGGTGGTGATTGGTCGGACATAGCTCTTACGCCTGTCAACGTTATTTAAAAGTATTCTCTTCCGTGCGTTACCTGTGCGTCATTTTGTAACCCTGGAAGCCGTTAATGGAGATCACGCAGGCTTTTTCGGGCCATGTGAGGTGACTGTTTGGCCCCAAGTCGCAGCAGTGCTGCATCACGGAAGTTTATTTCAAGCGCCTCCTTCACAAAAATGAGTGATCGATGACGTGTGCAGAACAAGTGGGTGTCGTTCCTGAGGACCTGACCGCGTTTCCTCCGCTGCGCAGATGCTAGTGTCCCTCTTCTTCATCCTCATTCAGACTCCCATCAGGTATGACCCTAGTTCGATCCTGTTGGCGTGGTACGAAAATCATCTCCCTCTTCGCCGCCGTACAGGTTCTGGAAATCTTGCAACATTGAGCATCGATACTCACTGATTTCTATCAACGCTCGCCCGCCCTGCAAATATGGATCGCCGACAATTTACTCTCCTCTTAGAGAGGACTTTGAACTTCGCGTTCTTGGTCTGGTTGAGTACTTAAGCAAAGAACACCCGCCTCGTCGAGCATTCCTTCCCCCTTCACATTTCTTCTCTTCATGGCTACGTCACTCTACTCCAAAATTCAAATAACTAATGCATTTAATTTCGCCCCTTCACAATTTCAATCCTCCATTTATCACCCTCTCTTCGCGTCACCTGAAGCCGATGTTATCCTTCGTTCACTGGAGGGAACCCTTTATCGCCTTAATTCCTTAACGCTTCACCAATCATCTGGATTATTCGCGACTATGTTCAGCCTTCCACAGCCGAAAACGCATTATCGCGTGCAGCCAGAACGCAACCACCGCCACCTTAGAGGAACCCTAGAGTCGGAGATAATCGACGTTTACGAGAACGACTTTGTTTTGGACAGGATTTTGCGACTAGTCTCCGGGCTCCCGCTTCCCAAGTGGGAGTCGTTAGATGAGATCGAGCTTGTCCTTGGCGTCGCTGAGAAGTGGGATACACCAGGCCCAATAGCGCAGATCAGACTTACCATTGGCACCCCCGATTTTCTCAAAGCGCATCCGCTCCGCGTGTATGCCCTAGCTAAACATTTTGATTGGAAGCGCGAAGCTAAAATTGCTTCCACACACACACTTGCCCTGAATTTGCGTGACGCCATCCATACACCAATTCTAAAGAGGATTTCTTCGAAAGATCTGTTCCCCTTATTTAACCTTCGCCGAAAACGCCGTGAGCGTTTTAAAGAGCTCATCAATAGCCCGGAAAGATTTACGGCAGGAAATAGGTATGACCGCAATGTGCTCTAATGCCCTAATCGCCGTTGATATTTTTCGGCTAGATCAATCTACCACTGCCTTCGCTGCGGCGTCGCGCAACTTGACAATCGTCCCTGGCAGGACCTGAAAAATGCGATGATTTTAGAGATAGAACGAAATCCGCTGGGAGATACCCTGGGCATGTTGACAGGAGGGATGTCGGAGTGGCCAGAGGCAATAGCTTGCTGGGAAGCACGATGTGAGAGGGAAGGCTGCGGCGGGCTCAACTATAATATGGTAACGACCCTCCGACAAATAAGAGCCTGTGTGAACCTATTGCCGCAAACGATAGAAGACTGATTGATCTTGGAGGCTTGGATCTTCAGTCAGGACTTGGACGACACAAACTAAATTAACCGTAGATTTTTTCGATCGACTTACATATATGGGTGAGAGTGTCGGTATCGAATTTAGAAGAAAGTGATTAGTAGCTATCAAGTGCGTATATAGGTTTCTATAACCTGCATGTCTCGCAAGCGCTTGATCGTATCATGACAATAAAAGACTTATAATAATAAGTGTGTACCTGTCCGGATCCGGAAGCGACGGCGGGAATATTGGACGACTCTGAAAGTCGGGGTGCTCGGATTTCACTATCGATAGCGATATTACATCACCGGATGTAAGCCACAAATTTTTGTCGAAATTATAGTGTCTTGCACCCAGTATACATCTAATCTACGTCCGTCAAAGTTTCATCTGAAAGTAAACCTTTCTTTCCGATTTCTGAAACTGCCTGAACCAAGCCTGAACAATATAAAGCAATAAAACTCAAGCAACAAATTCGTAAAAAGTGAGTCGACCCAGGCTCGAACTGAGGACCTTCTGTGTACATAAATGTTAGACAGATGCGATAACCAACTACGCCATCGACCCATATATATAAAGTTATTCTTCATAAAATATCATTCGTCGTGAAACTTGGTCTTGAATTTCTTGTTTATAAGAGCGGTTTAGGTTTAAAAGTATAATATGGCTTGTCACTGGTACCGGTAACGTTCACCCCCTAAAAAAAATATAAGAGAAGAAAGATTATAATTTCGTATGGTATGGTGCAGTACATAACTATCGTCCAAAGTTCAAACGCTCATGGATCAAACGCGTACGAAGGATGCCTCTCCCAGAGGTAATCGGCATCACTTTACGCAACATAACATCCAGGTCGCAACTCCGCATAGAATCTTCGGAGTAGTAGCTGACATCTACCCGTACAAAGACCTCAAACATATAAAGGCGCAGCCAGGTGTGTGGTCGCGTGAAGGCGTTATCTAGAGAGGACCAGCCAAATTCGTGGAATCTTAGCATGGTACTGATGTCAACGGTGATGCAGATGTATTCCACAACATTGGTCTCTCTGAACGTTTTCAAGACCGCGGTGAACCATTCTAATTTGCGCCGCGGTACGGTTTCCAAAGCGGAGCCAGGGAGGTAGAGTGGATATTCGGTAGAAAAATATAAGGTCGTCAGGGCTTGGAGGCCGCTCAGGTCTAATCTTGAATCCGGTGCTGCTTATCTTATTGAGTACAACATCCAGTGCGATAGATCAAAGTGAACGCACCCATCGTTGACGATCGAAGGCAAATGCTCAAAGACGTCAGAATGTTTGCGCAAGAATTAAAGAAACTCTGCAGTTGGGAAATTACCCGAGCGCTCCCTTCAAACTTTAAACTTCGAAGGCACGCAAAAGATATTGCAGCCTCAGCATGGAAAAAATTCTTTATATTGAATCCGTTTTCGTTACGAATACAAAGCGTTTCGGGCTCAGCCAGATGGCCTGAGACGAATTGCCGTAACGAAGCCATCGGTGCACTTGGACTAACACAAAACTCTAGCTTCTTCGCGTTCCTGAATAAACCGAGCAAGTTCACAGGGAGTTTAACGTTTTCCAAGGAGATGTTGACGAGCGTGGGGAGCTGGAAGACCGCGTGAAACGCCTCACGCACGGCTGGACAGAGTAATGCCCAATCACCATTGTGAATAAGGTAAAGTGAGGACAGCTTTTGCATATTGTGAGTCAGAATACGGCACAGGCTCGACTCCTCTCGGGTAATGGGGCGTTCATCCAAAATATGGGTGTTCCGTTCACCAATATGTATGATATGAAGCTCTGAAATATAGTTAAGAATATCGGGTGCCTCGTCAATGAGCTTGGAAAATTGCTCTGCTGGAGGGTATGGGCAACGTCGGGGCAGCTTGGGGGGATAGCCGATCGTAATTTTTCGAAAGAGATGGGTGCGGCAGTATGGTACTAGCGATCGACAGGTGAGGGATAAGGCTTTTATGGTGAGAAGGAAGTTGGATTCAACATGCTCCTCGACGATGTAATAAATGATATCTGGTGGAAGAGGTATCATCCAAATCGGTGGTGTAGGGGTTTCTTTAGAAGAGGATGGCCCTGCAGCTGTCTCTCTTTTGGTAGGCATGGTGGTGAAATCAGTATCTTTCCGTGCGATGGATGGATTGACCTGAGGGAAAGCCTTGCGTTTGAGGCTCCGAAACAACTTGGACATGTTTGTGCCCCCAGGCGAGAACTGTTACCTTGAAGCTTGAAGCCTGAGGAGGCTCCTGTTGTGGTTGCTTTAGTGTCTACATTTGGTCCGCATTTACCCCTGATAATGTCGCGTGGAGTTACTTTAGGGTGTGCTCTTTTAGGTGTCACAGTGCACACAGCCTAGTAATTAGCTTGTGCAGATCCTCCGAGATCCTCCGGTGTGGCTTTTACTATAGGCGCACAAACGGTTTGGGCGCTAATATTTAGCGCCTAAAGCCGCAAAGCACTCACTGACCAAGTAACTGAAGGCACTTTCAGAAAATTTCACTTCGGGTCCGTCTCACCTCAACTCTTCTGAGAGGTTTCCTGACGTATTCAAAATTGATTAGGAGTCTCAGTGACTGCTGTGCCCCAATCACAGCGATTTTCGCCAAAAGCTATCAATTTCCGCTGTAAAAACCCGCCCCATCTTGCGTCACACTTCTCCAAGTTGGCCCGAAATCAGCCTGTCCGTGAAGCGCCTCCTCGTCTTCGGTCATCCTACTCTACGCTGCAAATCCCCTGAAGTACTTCTTTAGTTTTTGTGGAGAATTCTACGTCGTGCGGCTCAAATCCTGCGCCGACGCGAAGCCCTGGTGGCCTAGTTTCTTTGTCGTCGTTTGCTTCAAGAATGGAGGAACCCTGACAAGAAGATGTAACGAGGCGCAGAGCCACTTCTGATGACAGCCGACTTCTATCCAATTGAAACGTCTGTTTCCACGGAATTCGGTGGTAATAGGCGTTTATCTGTCAATGCTGTGGGTCTCACCTCTCACACCCAGGTCCAAAACCCACTCAAAGTTTCAACAGCTTTCGCAATTGTTCCCAGATAGCCGCGGAATGTCTCTTGACCTTAGGTGACCTAAAGCAGAAAACACTCTGACTCTCTCAAAGGCCGACGGTATGCCAATTCCTTTTACGTTTTTTTTTCTGGTGGGCTTGACTCACGCCTCATGCGTACCATCCCATCTTTGTCCACCCCCCGCCCTGTGCCCCTGGCGGCCAGATATCCCCAAAATGGAAATTTGGGTCAGCCAATACAGCATGTAAGTCGGGACGGTTCAACTATCTCCCTCCACAAAGCGTTTTGGTCTTGCCACCCTCCTTTCTGGCTCGATTCTACCAGAGTTCAAGACTTCTCAAAGTATTGAGCAGACTTACTGCCAATACCCTGCATTGGTCACCCCGTACGCTGATCAAAACACATCCTGGCGGGTAGACCGCGCTGAGTAACATCCATCCGCATCGATCCATGAATGTTCCACTTCCTCTCTACTTCGACCAATCCGCCGTCGCCAACACCTTGCGAGACCTTGCTTGCAGCTGGCTTCAGAGCCTCAGAGATACCGTTTCTGCGTTCGCTACCATAGAGGTCCCATACCCCAATTACCCACTCCCGCAAGGATTTCCATTCTGTGGTACTGTATTTCGCGAGCGTTTCCGCTGGGTCGACGTCATGGACGACAATCTTCGTCAGATAAATCAGAGTTACTATGTGCGTCTCGAGCTTCACGCTCCTCACGACCTTTCTTCGTCGGTGGCTTGGTCTTTAACTTCACGTGAGGAACTGAATTTATCACTTCTCGCTCTGGACCTGATTTCCAATTTTGTAGGGAATGTCGTCTTGGGCTACGTCTATTTCGATCGTCGAATCTACGAAGAACTACCGGGAGGTCTCGGTTCGAATGTTGACTTGGTGCTACTTGCGATGATGCGCTCTTTGAACCGACGCAATGCTGTTGTCGTTATGAGCACCGTCATCGCTGCCGTGTTCCCAGATCAGAATCGTCTACCAAACATCGAGACATTTGTTGGGCTCACCGTTTGCGGAACATTTTCCTTCCAACTGGGAAGCCGTCGAGTTCCCGCTCGTCGATGTACCCTCTGCGATATCTGGATTCCTCCTTCTGGTGCTGATTGTTGCTATGAACATCTGATCTCGTAAATGCGAGCGAAGGGACAAACTCACCTGGCTTAGGTCTGAACTCCTCACTTTTCCTTTCATCTCCGCACTCAAGAAACACTCTCTGCAAAAGTTCTAAGGCCATTCTGATCCTGCTGTGCATTTTACCCTTAGATCTCCCCTTTGGTGCGAGTTATTGCAATAGAGCTCGACCTTATGGGAGGAAACTAAATCACCCACCGAATTTCCGATTTCCTCAGTCTTCCCTTCGCCTCTTCCGCACTTAAGGCCCCCTCCACATGAAGCCACGAAGCCCTTCACGTTGTGTTTTCGCTCGTCAATGCCTTCTTCCTGCCAACGACGATCGCTGCGAAGATCTATTCCCTTCATCAGCAAACAACAAATGAAAATCTAATTCATCCAACTATCCGACTTATCGATTTACGTGGTCGCTGGCATTGGAGGCGACTGACTTATAATGTTCATGTGTGCGGGAGAGGCAAAGAGTTGGTTGACGGCTCAGGTCATAAGTGACGATTGGACATGAACGCCACTCGGGGCTTTTACAGCCAATACGGAACAAGGCTCCCAACAAAGGCATAACTTCGCACAGGTTAACACAAAAAGAACAAAAGAGAAGAGAACAAGGTATTGCCATGGAAGCATCGAGTTTCGCGCTTCTACACCGCTCACATCGTTGTGCTATGTTCTCTATGAAGCAGGATGCACAATGCATTCCACGGAACTTTTATTTGGCGCGAGTTTGGCAATGCAAACTCCGCGACGATTGACGATCGTCAGATTGTTAAATGACCTCCGACTTCTACAAACATATCCTACCAGTTTAAAATTAAACATTGCACCCCGCTGAGCTTTTGTTCGCGTTTCGACATTATTGCACGCTGCTGTGCCCTTATCAACTACCGCAGGTGACGCCTCACTTCCGCCGAATATGTGACTCATGCCTCGGGTTTCAAACGTCGTTTCGTCGTCGTTGCTCTTGGTCACAGCACGAACCTGAAGTCTGCCGTTCTCAATGTATAACTCCAAGTCCTCGTCGTACGCTTTGCAAATCCCGCAGCAAGCTCGTCCTTTCGGACCCTCAATGCACAGCATTGTCAATTAAACTTTGTGGCTGGGCTACCCCCACAACAGTTGTGTCATCAACAGCTTTTTCAGCGTACTGAAAAGCAACATTACTCGCTTCCTTTCATCTTCTTGATTTACGCCTCCGTTTTCAACCTTACCTCACTTCAACGCCGCCAAAGCTCATCATTCAAGTAATGGAAATAATTCCACCCGAAGTATTTCGACTATGCCCCTTCACGAACATCCTCCGAGACAATTTGGTTGATGACTGGTTGAAACCCGCATTAGAAAATGCTCAGTTACAGGTCCCTGCCTTTCCGGGCGATGGGGCGTTTCCCTGGAATTTCAGTCCGATAAATTATACGACTTGGAATGGCTACGACGTATCTCTTCGATTTCACGGTGCTTTGGTTCATCAGAGGTTAATTTGGTCGATTTCATGGGGTGAGCATGGTTCATAATGTCTCATTAACAAGTTAACCCCGAATTTTGACAGAAAACGTCACACTCTGTCGTATCTACGTCAACGATGAAATCCACAAGGAGAGAGCGCAAGTCGACGCGTTGTTTGTCCTCCGAGCGATGATATACTCTTTGCAAGGAAGGAGGCCGATAAATATTGAGCCACTACCTGCCATGGAGGGACCACAGCCTATATATTCTGAAAATGGCCACAAGCTTTGCCGGTCATGTTGGACAGTACTTGAAGGAGGCGTGTGCTGTCCCACACCGACATAGATTTCTTGGCATAAATTATTTTCTGCAACGATTAACATTGTGATATACCCTACTTCTTGATATACCCTTACACATACTGCGGACATCATCTACTCACGTATTTATATGCTTGGTATTTGCATAGAACATATATTGGCTTTTTATCAATTTTGCACCCAATCGGCTGGTCTCCTCTTCAAATTTAATATCACATGGATCGCACAAGTACATCAATATTAACTTGACAGGGGTCCGAACGACTCAGAAGTTCCCGCTACGTTAGTGGGTTTTGTGGATCGTCGACCGCATGGCAAGTGCCAGTTAGTAGTGAGACCTCACGTGTTCTAGTTCAGGGGCCTTAGAGCTCAACGAAATACTCGCGGTATTGTGCGAACACCATGATTGTTGGAGGTATAATTCTGTTAAATAGAAAAATCTATTGTTAATATTAATTTTGCTATTTTTCCTTTGGGCGTTGAGGGTCAGGTCGATGCGCGTAAATTACACGTGACATCGATGTCCAAAGTTCACGCGACGTCGACTGAAATTCACGAGATCTTCACATGACTCTATAGCTTCGCATCCGCTGGGGTACAGTGCCTAGCATGACTTCCCCACTCGGCATGAGCTGAGGAATTTTTTTCTGAAGAAACCCATGAAAAGAATGCATTTGACAAAGTTTTGGCTTTTTTCCCACAGTGTTTCACTTTTTTGGGCTCAAACACCAAAAAAAAATATTCACCCCTCAGGAAACCTTTTGGAGAGCCCCAAAATGTTGGGAAACCTAAGAAATGATGTTTAAATGATGCAGTGTGATAAATACCCTTGATTTACCATAAATGGTAGGACCCTGTAGGACCCTTATTACCATATTAGGGTGCGCACAGGCCATTATTAAGCTAGGGTTAGGGCTTGTTTCACCTTCTCAAGGTCAAAAAATTGAAAACTTGAGCTACAGGTCTGATTTTCACACTGCAGATAGCTACAATCAGTCTAAGCACAAATGTACTTTTTTTGACTGTTTTTGGCTTATTAAAAAAATGTAGTTGGACAAGGTTTGTATTTGTTGATTGCCAGCCAAATCAGGTGCAGGAAAGTGGTGGTTGGCACTGTAGATAGACTGATGGTGGACTCAGCCTTTTCTGACTTCCTACCAGCCTCATGCCAAACAGCACCATCAATCCCAGACCATGTTATCTGGACATGTCACTGAAACCACATTGTTGTCACACCTTGGCTGGCCCATCTTTGTTGCACCTTGGCCTGCTGTTCACCATTCTTGTAATAGCATGCTACTGGTCAATATTTAGTTGACTTACTAGGGACATTCAAAGATGGGTGCAGCATAGCTTGCATCACATAAAGCGATCAGCTTATATAACATAGATTTGAGTGCCTGCTCAGGGTGGTTATCCCTAACCTTGGGTTTGTCATGCCAAACATCAAAGCTTTGTCATCATTGTTTGCTACATGCTGTTTCCAAAGATGAGCTCAAGTAAATCTTTAATTTGTGGCGATAATTTTGTGCATTCTTCAATAACTCATAGCTAGAAATCAAATATAATGTTTCCTCTATTTTAATTAACAGTAAAAGCTTGATAATTGAGGTAAAGATGCCCTGCCAGTTTGGGGTTGATGATGCCAAATGACACTGAAAGTGTTTTGGTGACATGTCATACAATGCAGGGAGAATTCTGGAGTATGTGACATCCTCATCAAACTAGGGTTTAGTTGGGTTGTGTGATGAGAGAGCTGGACCCTGGTGTGCCTGTGCCTTATCTGTGGACTCTGTAGACTGGTCTACCCCAGCAGCTGACATGCCCTCCATGACTCCAATTAGTGTTGCTGGGTCTTTTTAGTGGCTTTTTTTTTGTTCTATTTATACAGAGCGCAATTTACACTCTAATTTTACGTTCTTGTAATCGCCGGGTAGATGAGAAGTAGATCTAAAATCTAAAAAAAAATTTGCAAAGAAATACCAAGATTTGATTGAGATATTTGACCAGCTTTGAAAATAAGCTGGCTCATTTGAGCTGCAGCTTGGCCACTGGCTAAATGTGAATAACTCAATGAAGACTCAATTATTTTTTACCTTCATTTTTCTAAAATTTACAGCTCCTTCCTATCTATCCGGTGATTATAAAAATGTAAAATTTGAATAAGAATTGCGTTCTATATAAGCAAAACAAAAATTAACTGGCTCAAAAACGCGGCAACACTAACTCCAATCCCCAACTCTGGAACGAAGGAGGGTTTTGTCAGAACAATAAATCATCTTCCCTGCCAACTGTTGAGTGATGACACTCCCACAAATTTCCACTATGTTCCATTGGTTGTTCCTGACTGTTCTTGTTTTTGCTGTAACATTGTTACTGTTCTTCCTTTCAAGCACTTGCCACTTGTTTGTAGTCTCTAACAGAGAGGGTTGTATCAGAACAATAAATTGCATTCCTGTAATGTGATGGTATTGCCATGAATTTCAGGCATTTCCAACATATTCCTAGAACTTACATTGGCTGCAAGGAGTGAACCACATAAGCAATTCAGTGATGAGATGGTGACTAATAATAATATTGAAGAATATTTAGGTGACACTATCTTTGATCAATTATTTTCAAACAGAGTTGGGGATTGATGCTTGCACAACTACTGGATTCTGGAGTGTTCAAAAATAACCAATGTAGTGCAGCAAGCTGTAGCAGGCCATGTGGCTTGCAGTGCTACATTGGTTACTTTTGAACACTCCAGAATCCAGTAGCGGTGCAAGCACCAGTCCTACATAATAATGAAAAGAACTAATTTCTGTCAAAAGGGGTTAATCAGTTTGGCTCTCATTCCTGCAATCCCTGCAATGCAAATAATTAACGACCTACTTTAAACGCAGAAATGTGATTATGCGTGAATAAGATTGAACATAGCAGGAATGTTTGCTATTGACAAAATTTGTGTGTAGTTGCTGCTTGGAATAAAGCATGATTACATGTGACTAAAGAATAACCACATAGAGTGGCAAGCTGCATGGCCCACTACAGCCCATTTTCAACTGTTGGCCTGGTTTTATTTTATGTTGCTTCTGAATAATATTACATAGATTGAATTACAGCTAGCCTCCAGGTGTCATGCAGCAGTACACTGTGTGTTTGTATGTGATGTCTCATTTGCCATGCAATTTTTTTCCCACCCAATTGTCTACCACAAAACCCACTACTGAAGTAGCAGGAATCCACTACTAACATAGCAAAATGCTTCACCCTAATGGAATAAAATTTGACACGAAAAAAACATAGCAAATAGGTTTAAGTAGAACATGTTCTGGTGGATTTATGTGTTGTGTGCTTAGTTTCATTGATAATTCTTAGTGTTTGGAAGTCCAGTTTCATAACTGGAAAAAGACCATAACCAGACTGGACCAAGACCACAAAAGACCAGACCTGTGGTTTGGTCATTTAATTTTTGAGATGTACATACCGCAAAAAGACCAGTTAAAATAAACTGGTCTTTTGTAGCCCCTTAAATACCCTTTAAAACGTACCCAAGAACATATTTATTGGTCCAAAACTGACAGAGATATGGTTGAAAATGTAAAATACTGCTTAAAATAGTAAATGTACTAAATTTATTTTATA
Source organism: Laccaria amethystina LaAM-08-1 (assembly GCA_000827195.1). NCBI lineage: Eukaryota > Fungi > Basidiomycota > Agaricomycetes > Agaricales > Hydnangiaceae > Laccaria > Laccaria amethystina. The sequence goes on along the minus strand of KN838596.1, from coordinate 37,302 downwards.
AAAACAACAATTCCTGACTGAATTTAACGTTCTTAGGTTTATTTTAAAGCTAATAAAAATCTAAATAGGCATATTAAAGAACATATTAATTGGTCCAAGACCGACGGAGATATGATTGGAAATGTAAAATATCGTTGAAAATTGTAGATGTACCAGATTAATTTTACAGAAGCACCAATTCCCAACAGAAATTTACGTTCTTGGGCTCATTATAAAGCTAATTAGAATGTCAACAAAGTTACCAATTTACACTGGCAAAATATTAGCCTAAAGACCGGTCTTAAACTGGTTAAGACTTGTGCAGACCAAAACCAGTTTGGTCTGGTCTTTTTGGCTTCTGGGAAAAGGTAGACCAGTTATGGTTATGGTTAAGGCCCCTCAGCATCAAAAACACTGGACTGGACTGGACTTTCAAACACTAATCATTCTGTTCTACTTTTAAGTCAGTATTCAATTTGTCTGATTTGTGTTCAGTGCTACTCAACTGTAGCATATGCATTTATTTTAAACTCTTCAACTTCAAATCTTATGCTTTTGCCTCAATCTTGCATGTTGTCATTGTCATTTGTTTTCCTTTTCATGAGAGGAGCAATTGAGTCAAAATGGCAATTTTGTGTTGACTGTTGACAGAAATATGTAGTCTTTAGCTTGATATACCCAAGAAATGCAAATTTTAAAAAATTTCCAGATTTTACATTTTTTGATACCAATTTGAATTATTTCAAGGAGATGAACTACTCCACTGTATTTGAATGATGTGCATCACTGAAGATTCCATGAGCTGTGAATGTATACAGGTGTAGTGACAAATTTCGAAGGACAAAGACCCCAAGTTGGCACAACAAAGCTACAAGCTGGACTGACAAGGCATTGACATGCTTTATGACAATATGGAGGAGATCCCTCCCCTCACTCTTCTCAAAGACTGTAAGTGAGAAATCATGCAGAAGCTTGAGGTGAGGTATGTGTCAGTGCATCTGAGTGTGGTGGAAAAGCATCTGTATGCCCTTGCCATGCTTGTGTCCTTTCAGTGCATATATGATATAGGGATAATTAGGAACATATGGCATACCTTTATTCCTCTTCTGAGCTTCTGTTACTTTTGCTGGAGATGACAATGCTAGTTTGGTGATAGAGACATTGATTATTCTGGTGACAGCTGGGGTGTAAGTGCATTATCAAGCTCCAAGGAGTTGTTCTGATGTGACAATGTCAATAGGCTGGGTGTTTGTAGCCATTTATTCCTCAAGATGAGCAGGGGGCAAGAAGAGGCAGTGGGAAATGGGGAATGTGAGGTGATGAAGTTGGTGGGAGATTAAAGCAATGATAAAATTTGACTACAGCTGTTTCAGAAAACCTTGTCCAGTGTGATTTGATGCAATGGAAAATAATAATAAATCAAAAAACAAGTCTGAGGCTTTTTGTTGCCATTTTGTCGATCTAGCAACCCTCTGATGGTCCTTTCAACTCCAAATGCATCCTTTACAGTGTATCCAATGAATTGAGCTTTTTCAGTGTAATTTGAAGCCAAGGTGTTGCTGACAACAAATTGAAAGGAACAAATATGTTTTTAGGGCAACTATAAAACTGCTGTTTAACCTAGGGAACGGCCAGGCAAGCACCAGCTGGCTGCAAGATGGGGTGACATCTGAAAGCCAGTGGACTGTTCGACAGGCTGGTATTAGTCCAATTTTCTCATAGCTACCAACATCCCATCAATCTGTACCCATGTGAGAATGTTATGTGGATAGGTCTTACAGCACAGCTGGCTGGACTGAGACCAAATGGCAGTGTACCAAACACATGTTATGATCAAGAAAAAGTCAATCCTAGTGTATCATCCTGGGCTAACTTTATACTTTCAACCAGGTAAATCTACTTATCCATCCAAACTATCAGCTGCTTGTTGGCCTGTGGTGGCCCCTGTCAGTTTTCAAGGGACCAATTGAAGCTACCCCTAATACAGAATACTCTGTCACAATGGGTGTCTACACAATTGCATCCAATTTGATGCATCCCAGAACACTTTATCAAATGAGTTGTTAGCATGATTAACATTCCTCATGGGATGTGCCAGATCCTTTAGTGCTTTCCTCACACTCTGAAGCCAAGCCAAACTGCATGCATGTTTGTAATTGTTGGTGTGCTTATTTATATGTCTGGCTGGAGCTAGTGATGTCACAGCTCAGCTCAGGCACCTTAGCTGATCAAAGTGGCTCTGAGCTGGCTAAGCCAATTGAGATTGCCCAAAGTTGTGGACTTGCTGTTCTAGTTACATTTATACTTCATTTATGGCTTTTAACTATCAAGTATATTGTGTAGACTATTCTTACAAAAGAAGAACATCATATTATTGAGTTTTGTACAAATCTGCAACTTTGATGAGATTATTTGGTCACGTTTATTTCCTCATACCTATTACCAAACATGCTTGCAAGATGGCTCTGGCAAGTAAGGTATAAAATATACAATCAAAACAGCACTAGGACCTTATATACAGTGTTTTATAATGTTTTTAGAAGATTTAAATAGTGTTCACAAGTCCAGTCTACAGGACTACATAGGACTGAACAGGACTGAACCACGGTCCAGTCTTTTTCCCGTTGCAGTTGCCCACATTTGGGGTCAGTGCAGTTGCCAGTTGCTGTGTTTTTTTTAATATTTAAAAACCAAAAAAGACCAGTTTAGACTGGTTGCAACCGGTCTTTCATCCCATCATGTGTTGGACCTTACTCATGCACATATTTACTTAATTTTTGGTCCCTGAATCAAAAAACAGTCACAAATTGGTTGAGATATGGCCAAAAACACTTTTTGTACATGTATTTTGTTGTAAATTTACCTGACCTATAATTATTTTATGTACAGCTATATGACATCATAAAAATGACAACAACACACATAACCATTTGTACCATGTGATGTTATTTATTTAACATCCCAGATGAGTTGCAACTACAAACTGCAAATTACAAACTACAAACTGCAATTTGAATGTATGTCCTTTCTGTTTTCACCATATCTCAGTCAAATCTTGATGGAATGGCTTAAATTTTTGATCAGGTTACAGAGAATTAAAATCTCTATCTATGTATGCAATGTACATGAGGTAATATTGGTATGATAAATTTTACAATAAAAGACCAGTTGTTTTTTGCATTGTCAACCAATTAGGACTGGTCTCAGATGGTCCAGTTACAGTCCCTTAATATCTTGATCGGTTAAGACCAGTTTCAGTTGCCAGTTGCCTTGTTTAGAGGTAAAAAACTGAACTAGACTGGACTTTAAAACATTAGATTTAAAGGTATCTAGCAGCTCTGACTTTTAGACAACTTAAGGCATGGCTTGAGTGGCTCTGAGCTGGTAACCGATTTATTGGCTTGGCTGGCTAAATAATGGCTCAGCTCAGTGGCTCGGCAGCTCCAAGCCAAGCCATTGGCAACACTAGCTGGAGCAGCTGATTCTCAGTGCTGCCCCAAAAACCTTTCTTCTATGAAGCTAACAGCATCATTCCTTTTCCTCTTGTTCTTTTTTCAGGCCTGAAAATTGCCAGGATTTCCCCCAGAGGAGCTGAAAAAACATGGTCACTCCAAGGGGGTGCCACTAAAAAATTATATGACATGGGGTTGGTTAGTTAGTCCATGCTCAACCACCCTTTAAAAAAAATCACTGTCCTTTATATTTTACCTGTCCCAATTTTGTGAGGGGGGTGGGCAACTCTAACCAAAGTAACAGTGAAAAATAAGAACTGCAAAGCTTCTACTTGTCAAAATGATTGCAGATTTCAAGTGCTGCCCACCTTTACAGTGATATTTGAGCTTTTCCTAATTATAGCTCAGTTGTGGTGGTGGGAGCACCCTCAAAATATTGTATTCTGTAGAACCCTTTACTATGTCCTAAAATATTTTTTTACTTCTCAAAGATAGTTTCACCTTGGCTGTACAGACTCAAAGCTGGATGATCTTCTCAATAATTGGAAGTATATATAAAGGGTGTTGGAAACCTATCTTGTTATACAAGATAGGAAACACTAACTTAATGAGAACATGCAATAAAAGTTTAACCACTTATATGATTTCAAGGGGATGCATAAAAGGGGATAGAAGGGGGAAAAAGGAAGAATGAATGTAAAGCAGTCAGTTGTGTGTATATATATGAAGAACTTGAAGCAAGACAAAATATGCAGAGGGTGATGCTACCAGCTGGCAAATTCAAAGCAAAATCTACCTAACAAAAAGGTGATTAATTTTGAGAAGCCAACCAGTTATTGGGAGCTTGGCAATCTTGAAGTTTTGAACCTGGGAGCCATCTGTCATGCTCTTGGCTATAACCCTTCCAACAGACAAGGTGCTGGTATTCATGGCTGTGTCGTCTGGCATTGATAATTTTATCAATGTAATATTCTTCTTGGTTATCTGAAGTAATGATTGGAAGTGGTTCAGTGGATTTGTGTGAAGAGAAGAGGGTAGCATCTGATTCAGCAAAAGGAAGTACTTTGGAGGTGTGGAAAGTGGGATGGATATTTGGCAAGTTAGGGAGGTCAAGTGTAGCAGTGGAATGTTCTTCATCAAGACTCAACATTAATGATCATATACAGTCCATCGAACCTGGGCATAAATTTTGTGACTTGTTTCTCATCTTTTGATTTGTATTCATTCCAATGGCGGAGCATACACAGGTGAACATGGGCACCTATTGCAAAAGGAAATGAGAGAGAATGGTGCTTATTTGATTGAACTGACTGTGCAATTTTTGCTTTAAGCAAATTGTCCTGTGCTTCCATAACATCTGTCTCAAACTGGCAGATGATATGCCAAGTGTCAACATCAGATACTGTTGTGGATGACTTGGCAGGGACCAGTAAAGGCGGGATGATGCACAGGCTACAGCCCATACAAAGTTGAAAGGTGAGAAACCAGCAGAATTGTTGACTATATTCATTATGTTGAAGTGGACTTGTGGTAACACATGTACCAAACCCAGCTGATTCCATTCTACATGATAGTGTAGTGCTTGGTTAACTGTTTTGTTCATGTGTTCACTTGCACCATCTGTCTGCAGATGGTAGGCAGTGGACATATTCAGTTTAACTCCTGTGAGTTTGTGCAACACTTTCCAAAATTTGGAAATGAACAACTTATCTCTATCAGAAATAATTTCTGTTGGTAACCCATTCTCGCAATACCACTTGTCAAAAAACAGGTAGGCAAGTTTTTTGGCCATGAGGTCTGTCTGCAATGCGACCAATGGTAATGAAATTCATCATGTTTTCCTTTTAAGGAAATGTCAGAGTGGGGGCTAGGTCAGATACAGTCGTAGATTTTGCAGGACGGAGTGTGAGTTTCTGAGATGCTTGTTTTTTACCTCCACCTAGCTAGTTTCACGATTGTCTTCATATTTGGGTTATGGATAATTGATCACATTTACTGCATAATGTCTAAGAGTTGGTCACCACGGCTGACCAGAATTCCATCTATAAAGTTTTTTTAGGTCATGCCTTTGAGGGACCTTCCAAGGCTGGTAGCGAATAGCTCTGAGCAGTCCTCTACGGCCATGGTGCCATGTCTGGAACCAAAAAGATGCCCAATTTGGATAATTAATTCTGAAAGTAGTAATTCCATCAGACCCTTTCACAGCCTCTTTCCATTTCAGAATTTATGTCTATATCTGGCTTATTGTGAACACATTTGGCATCATTACGGCGTGACCACTTGAATCACATGATGTCAGTCATAAACTGCCCAAAAGTATATCTCGCTCCTGCCACCTCTAGATGTCTTCGCTAAAAATAAAAAACTAAACCAAAAAATGGGAAATTACAATGACAATTATATAGAATGGAAAATTTGGCAGGAATTTCCATCAAAAGGTGTTTAAATGTGAGGAATGACATCAATCACCCCATTTTGAATTCTGTCAATGCCAGTTGGTTTACAAAAATTCAAAACCTGACTATTTCGAAAATGATTCCTTTTTTAAGCCTGAAAATATTATAATAAACAACTTTTATAACAGCTATGAGCAGCTTGAAATTTATTTTAGGAAAGGGGCATAACTGTAAGAAACAAAAGACTAACAATGCAATGGTGGCCTATTTACAACAGGAATCAATTTTTTTTCAAGTGGGTATTAAGATATATAATCTTTAGAAGCTCTTGAGTCATTGTTATGTTTTTACAATGGCAAGATAGAATCAGCATCATAATGAAGAGAAAAAGAAATAGCAAAGTAACATCTGCAACTGTGACCAGATGTCCATTCTCCTTTAGCTACTGTATCTATGGCTACATAATATAGACTGAAATGTTATGTCTGGCTAGCCACATGTAATTTTTTCACCACAAGCAAAGTCAGGTAAGTAAGTTTAAAATAAAATGTACCTTGAAGGCACCAGACACTCTTGCACATGAGAGAAAAATAACAATTAATTTATGCAGTGGAGGAGGATGTTGAATGTCAGCATCTGCATGAAAGAAAGGAGAGACAGATGTTAATTTTCACAAATGACTTGCTAGAATAGCTGATTGTACTTGAGCAGATACTCCTCTCTACCCATAATTCAACACAAAGTAACTAGAAATAACCAACATCTTCCATAAATATTTTCAGAAGAGGGAGAGCTGACTGGATTATGTATAAAGAAGAGGAAGGAAAAAAGATGCCACAAGGAGGAATTGAACTCAATACATCAGGTAAAATGACAGTAACAAGGGTGAATTCCATTACACTAAATAGCTGTATATAACAAGGGGAAGGGGTCTCCTGTGGACCGAATTTTTGATTTTTGATTCTTTTTAAATTTGGTTCCAGACATGGCACCATGGCCCCTCTACGCACCCAGACACGAAAATGGGCGCATCTTGTGTCAATGGTAGATGGCAACAGTCTCACCTTCTGGAATAATGGGTACGCTGTCCTGTATAGATATATCTACTAAGTACAATGGGTACACTATAAAGCCAAATTCGAGTCCGTGTCACGTCCAAGATACCCTGCCCTACGAGGGCCTCTCTCCCCTGGAACATCCTTACCTCGTCCCCGTCCCCTTCTCCACGCCCACCACAAACGCCCAACCCCAAACACTGCCCACCCACCAACCGCATGCGTCCAATACGGCAGCCTCTCATATGGTTGCGCGTCTTCCGGAGGCGGAGTCATCGGAACGATTACTAAAAAAACGTTGGTAAGCCCGAAAAAGAGGGCGGGTATCAGGAGGCCTGGGGTCGGACGTGGTATAGGTGATGAAGAGGCCCGAGAGGAGACTGAAAGGTAGATGAGCCCAAATGAGATGATAGCGTTTATGACTGCTAGTGGGTATGATATCTGTGTGGGAAAGGGGTGAGCGGTTGGGGGAGGAGAAGAAGAGGAGGTACGTACGACGTTGATGACGAAGTTGTAAGCGTCTCCGGGGGGTAAGACAAATACGACGATGACGCAGACGACCCAGTCTTCGAAAGTAAGCAGGCAGTGGACACGAATGGCAATGAAGGTGCTCACGGAGAGTTAATCCTGCCAGTGGTGCTTGATAAGGCCAGTTTGAGGCCCACACCTTGCTAAAGGGGAGGATACCCTCTGCTGCGAGCGCTTGGTTGACTCTTCCCTGTGAGAACGACTACAATGCAAACAAAGTTAGCCTCCAAATTGGATGCAGGATAGCGGGCACATACCGCCGCAAGAACGTTTCCCAAAGCCGAGAGAGACACGAAAGCAGATAATACACGCTCTGTCTTCGAGCCCCAAACGTTCTTGAACAATAGAGCCGCAACAAGGCGACCAGAACCAGTGATTTCCTCCTTACTTGCAGCAGCGAAGTAAGAGAGATTACAAAGAAGATAGAACACAGTTACAACGACAGTAGCCAAGGGCCCAGCTATCCGGAGTGTACGAGCTGGGTTATGTACCTCTGCAAGGGCGTAGTTGACGTTACTGAACCCTACGTATGACCAGATGACCTGCGTATGGCGTTAGCTTGAGGAATCAAACGGTGTTGAGGTGGCTTACGCTGTACAAGCATGCGCAAATGACGTTTCCGCCGCCCCTGGAGCCCTGCCAAATTGTTTGCCACGAATCAAAGTTGTCCGGGCGTGGAATGCCTACTTGCAGGAAGCCGGAAAGGGCAGCTGTTCCTGTACCTACGACGATCAGGAGGATACCTACCTTGAGCACCCCAAGCAGGTTTTGCAGACGGAGACCGGTGGGGATATGGAGGCCGTGCAGCAGGGTCGCACCTGTAAGACAGCAAAATGCGAGGAGGCGCACAGGCGAGAATATCGAAGAGGGTGTCATGGATGCAGGTGAGATTGAAGCGATGGCGTATTCGGCAAATACGAGCGAGTTGCCTGCGCCCCATGCTATTGAAAAATGAGAAAACTTCTGGCAGAACGTGAAGGGAAGGAAGTACCTAAGAGAATGGCGTTTGCGGCGTACATAGATATTACGAGACTTCTTTGTTTCGGAAACAGATACTCGAGGTAGTTCTTCTCGCCGCCATTGAACGGCAGGGCCTAGAGAGGAAAGTGAATTGAAATGGGGAGATAGTAGAAAGCCGGATCACGCACTATACCCCAGATGATGTACACCTGCATGCCAGCAGCAGCGATGATAGCGCCTATTATCCACATCACCCTAAACGGAAATTAGGCATGAAAAACAGTATTAAACGGTTTAAACACACATCGATAGTCCAACGCTCCCGCTCAGATTCAGAATTACGCTGGGAGTAGCGAAAATTCTGTGAAATATCCTGTTATCAAGAGTTGGGATTCGAACACGAGACGGCACAAACCCAGTACCAATGATCCTGTTGAAGATGATGAAGACGGCAGAGAATGTACCTATTTGCTGCTTCACCTCTGTAGTCCCGCTAAGAGTGCCGTACGTCGTGGCAGTTACTTGAACATCATTCTCGTGTGGTGCCAAAAGAGGTTCCGATTCCTCAGCACGGGAAGCCGTCAGGTGTGAGGTGGCCATTCAAAAGCCAGGTCGACGTCAAGAGTACGGGAACTCGTCAACATCGGTCAGCTTCCACGTTGGCCATTCAGCGCAGTTAGTTTGTAAGTGTCCACACGAGCTGTCCGAGATCAGCCACGATGGGGTCTTCGGACAAAGGGTCGTGCGAAAATAATTAATTCATGACTGACTCCTCGCCAATTCCTTGCAGACAAGGCAGCATATGAAGGAAGCCAGTGAGGCTTAGAGGTTGGAAGTGCCTGGTGTCTACTAAGTATTGAATCAGTAGAAAGGATGATAGGTAAAACTTAAAACACTAAGTTGTTTGAATTGAAATCGTGTGCTTACGCAAAACGTTGAGTCGGATTGACATCAGACCCAGGTTTTCAATACTCCTTCCACCATCGTGGTTGCAGTGTTCCTTGATGGTCTTACTCGTCAAATCAATTTCATCCGTTCCCATGTGTGCCGTCATTAAAGTTCTGGATGTCAAGGACATCTGTATGTTTGCGAAATGGCGTCGGTACAGACATTCGATGATATGGTACAACTCCCTAGTCACCTATCCACATCATCCTTACTTCCCCCGCGCCCCCGTTCCCGCTGCCTCCTCCACGCCCACCATAAAAACCCAACCCCAGACACCGCCCGCCCACCAACCACATGTGTCCAACACGACAGCCTCTCATGGCTGCGTGTCCCTCGGAAGCGGAGTCATCCGCCGTTTTCTTCAGCCTCACTAACATCTTTTTGGTCGTCGTTCCGGTATCAGGAGGCCAGCTGTGGGATATGGTATAGGTGAGGAAGAGTCCCGAGAAGTGAGTGACCGCCAAGAGAAGTAGACGGGCCCGAATGAGATGATGGCATTTATGACCACAAATGGGTATGAGATCTATAAGAAAGGACGTTGAGTTCGTCTGAGAAGAGAGGAAGAAGGGAGAGGGGACGCACGACGTTGTAAGCGGCTCCAGAGGATAAGGCGAATACAACGATAATGCAGATGGTCCAATCTAGCGGAGAGAAGTAAGAAGTAAGCGGAGGGCGGACAAGAATGACAATGAAGGTGCTTACGAAATTAATCCTACTAATGGAGTTCCATACGGCCGGTTTGAAGCCCACACCTTGCTGAATGGGTGGATACTCTCCGCTGCGAGCGCTTGATTGACCCTTCCCTGTTAAAACGACTGAACTCCGAACGAAGATCAGCAGACAAATCGTAGTAGGAGAGTTGGTACATACTATGGAAAGAACGTTGACAGAGCCACAAATCCAAACAACAATCGCCCCGTCCTCGGGCCCCAGACGTTCTTGAACAGTAAAGAAACCACAAGGCGACCAGGACCAGTGATTTCTCCTTACTTGCAGCAGCGAAGTAGGAGAGGTTGCACAGGGCCACAACCGAAATCCCCAAGGGCCCGGCTATCCAGAGTACGAGCTGGGTTTTGTATCTCTGCACGGGCATAGTTGACGTTGCTGAATCCCATGTATGACCAGATCACCTGCAAAAAGAGATTACGTGAAGAATCGAAAAGTAATGAGATGGCTTGCATTGTATGAACATATGCAGATGACGCTCCCGCCTCCTTTGCAACCTTGCCAGACGGTTTGCCACGAATCAAAGTTGTGCGGGAGCGAAACGCCTTCTTGAAGGTGGCCAGCGATGGCAGCTGCTCTCGTACCCACGATGAGAAGGATCCCAATCTTCAGCTTGCAGCCAGAGTCCAGCGGGGGTTTGGAGCCCTTGAAGGACAAAGGCAGTCTGACAACTGAAAGCGAGAAGCAGCACTGGTGAGAAGAGGGAGGAGGCGGGTAAATGTGTCGCGGACATTGGTGAGAATGAGTTACTGACACCCAAGTCGTCCGTCATTTGCCAGCCTATCCATCGTCGTTGTTCCACCTCTGCCAATACCAAGTCAACATCCCTTCCTGTATGCGATGAATATCGACCGCCTCACAGTGGTTCGCCCCTTGGAGATGTGCTGACCGTCCAGAGGGGTTTAAGCAAAGGGGACTTAAAGGAGAATCTGTTGTGAGCGACTCTGATGATGTTTCGACAGGGCGTCGACATGGCCTTCACCGTCGTACTACGTACATCACTTCTTGAAGGCTTTCGGTGTTGCTATCGAAACAGTATAGCTTGCTTGAAGGTTCAGAAGGTCCGCAAGATGACGATGAGGGACTCCCTGATAAGCAACGTCTAGATCTAAGACCTGGTGTAGAGGTTGAAAATAACAAGTCTTCCTTTGCCGGAAAAACAAGCTCAGGCGGAAGCGGAGGTGCGCCATTGAGCTATCAAGTTGACGATTAGATGGGGGAAGGAGGAAAATGAGATGCTTACCGCTTTGTAATTATCTGGGGCACAATGGGTTTAAGTCAGGGCCTCGATAACCGTAGGCGCACCACAGGAACATATTTTCACGTCCGACGGAAACCAAAAATAACTCAATAAAGAGGAAATCGTGATGGCCGGAGAAGTGGGTGGGAGCTTGCGGTGGTCAGAACTTCGTGAGGAGAAAGGCAAATAGTGGGGCAGTGACCGGGGGCAAAGGGCGAAGATAAAAGGATGCTGACGTTGCGGAGATAATCTACTCGGGCTGCATTGGTAGTATTTCGATTCTGAGGACCGTCAATGTGCCAAAACTCCTGAACTCGATTCAGTTCCTATTGAGAAACAGGATATCAGGCAGGCCATCAGCAGTGTAGCATCGTCGATGGTGAGAAGCTGCATTCTCATAGTAGATGTCGTCCAGCATCGTCGATGGCAGGCAGCGAAGAGGCACAAGATGCCATCCAAAGCAAGAAAGCCTTGACCAGCTCATCCAGAACGACTGACATTTATTTAGGACGTGTGGTGTGAGCTGATGGAGTCTGCCAATTGGTACGCTTTCCTGCATACGCAGGGCAAAGCATCCTTGATACGTGACGTGTCAGAGTACTCTCCAAGTTGACTACTCCCATCAACATACCTCGCGAAGAATTCTGCCAATGTCGGGTGCCAAAGAAACGCATCGGATATGCGGACACCATTTAGAACGAGCAACCTTTGACCACCAATATTGAAATGGTAACGCAGGATGGCGGCCACTTCATGGCGACACCTGCCAGTGACACAGGCAGTTCCCTGAACCCACTCCTGTTGGAAATTGGCCAGGTATCCCGCAACGACCTTGGAGGCATTGAAAAAACCAGTTGAGGTTGCGTAAAGCAGTGGCTCATGAACCGAGCGGGAGGAGCTGTAGACAAGCTGCAGAGTTGCTTTGGATCTGGTGCAAGTGCGGCAAAAGTGCGGGTTGCATAGCATGCTTACATAAGTTCATATTTGGCACCCTTGTTGTCCTCGGCATTCCCCTTTTTGTCTTTCCACCCAATTTACACCTCGCCTCTTTCGGTCTCCAGATACGCCGTACGGTTTCCTCCGAGCGAAACGGTTAGGAATCCATCTCTGTGTTATTTTGAAAATCTGAAGCTACAGCATTGGACAGGACAAACTGACTGCCATCGGATGTGTCATTCGACTTCGAGGACCGAGATTTGCCGGTTTAGTGCCATGCAATCGGAGAGGGTTATCTTCCATTTAGCGAAATTGGGCATCACAGTGGCTTTGTCGTCGGGATTTGCGCTATTCTTTGCAAAAATTCTGTCATCGGCTCTCTCTGACAGATGGACTTGTCTGCATCATCGTCATATTCGCTCTTACCCTCACTCATCTTGCCAATTTAATTACCAACGTCGTATATCTCGTCTTTCCCCCAATCTAGCAAAGTGACATTATTTGTTTACCAAGGTAGGAAGCCTGATCACAGACATTTGTCGACTTTTAACAACAATTACGCAGCTCGACTTCACAAATTAAGGAACCGAATCGCATCTAGCAATCCCCGCCGGGATGGTACAGGTCCATCAAAACCTGTCAACGTTCCAATGTTCAGTGGTGGACGATCGCGAACCTTGACATGAGGCAGCGAATAGACGATCAAGGATCCAACGAGATGCTGGACCTTTTCTTCTCCAAACCCATATACACCGCTCTACGACTCCTCACAGTCCCAACAAGACCGTACGACACCCGCACCGCCCGTCAACCTATGCTGACGGATAGATCGGGAGGATCCTACCCCTGTCCAGACTTGTATCCAGGGAGCTGGGCTAGCAGCAGGATCATATACCTTGGAGACGATTCTGAGGAAATCCCGAGTGCGTTCACGGAGGAAGAGGTGAACGAACTCTGGAAGTACAGGCCGAAAAGCACCTACCCCTTTTGCGGCGACCCGAGCTTGTTTATATCGGGCCAATACGCCGCTGCTAATAGTTCTCGAGATGGGGTTTGGGTCGACCCAGAGTTCTACCCCACGCTTTCGGAGGTGTGGGTTTTGCGGAACCTCACCAGCCTTGAGTACGTCCGTTCAGACGCGATACCTACTTCGGACAACTGGGATAGACAACTCCGTTACGAGCTACAGACCGGCCTTAAGGGAGCTCGGGGGCTGACTCAAGTGCTCCTCATGTGGTCCACTTCCGAGAACATCAGCCACTTCGCTTTTCCAAGGTTGCACCAGGGTCCGTGAGGGCGCGATAGATTAAATATTCAACCGTACAAGAATGCCGAGAAGGGGACAAAGGCAGGAGGGTGGAAGGACGTTAGTGCTGATGCTGCGCGAGACCTATTGGGAAGACCTGGATGCGGGGAAATGGTGACAACAGTACACTCTTTGTCATACCATTTTGGAATCATGTATCGTCATGACGAGGTTCTGGGATTCGCGCTCGCTTAAACAGCTTTTTCAACCATCCTCTCCACCATGTCCAAACCCCCATTCCTCAGCCGGCGTTTTTTTTACTTCAAACGTTTCGGCTCGCCTGCGCTCAACATCCTTCAACTCTCCGACCCAGTCGCTCGAAGACTGCTCACTTTCGCTGGCCCCCTGGGTTTCACTTCTCGCAGCCTTCGTGTCTTGCTCATATCTTCCACGCTGGGCCTTAGCCCTTATGTTTCCTGCATATCCATACCCTCCTTCGGCAGTCGCTGAATGGTTCCGGCTTTAGTTTCCTTGATCTCGATGCTGTGACCCAAGTGGACGGACTGTCATCGTCTTGAACCGTGGTAAAATTTTCTGAACAGCGTCGAACACGCCGAGGTCAGTTCTACCTGGTGAGAACTATTCCAACGCTTACTATCATCGTTGACAGTATCACATTTTCGTTGCGCGCTCATGGTTGAAGGTGAGACAACTAATTAATTCAATAGATTATACAAGGTACATTTCATTTTCACCCACACTCCATTCCAATTATTTTAGTTCCCTCCGCCCCGAACCTCTTCATAAAGGTGTTTAGCCTTCCCGATGAAGCCGCCTCCACCAGAACCTAGAGCGCGAGGGCCAGTAGTAAATAATCAACGTGGACAAAAAGCTCCCAAGGCCGAACTTACTTGTCTGACTTTGGCCCTGTCCTTGACCTTGGCTTCCGTGCCCAGGCTGATCGCCACCTTGACCTTGGTTTCCGTATCCGGTCTGGCCTTGACCACCGTATGCGCGTTGGCCCTGGGGGCCGCCGTATCCACCTTGACCTCCTATGCCACCCTGATTGCCAAAGCCGCTCTGTCCCGCTGACGGGCGAAGATGTCAGATTAATGAAGGAAACCAGGAATGGGACGCACTCTTAGAGGATGAGTCGTCATCTGCATATCCTCCGCTGCCTGCGCCACTTTGTCCGCCTCCGTATCCGGACGAGCCGTCTAAGAGAGGATTTAGATGAGGGAGAAAAGGACCCAGCAAAGTTATGTACAGGTATCGCCTCCACCTCCGAACTGGTCGCCGCCACTTTGTTGGTCTATATAATTTTTTCAGTTAAATTATAACATGGGAAGGATGAGGGCGTACAGCCTCCACTGCGCTGCTGCTGCTGATTGCCTCCATCTATCCGAAAACTCTGGGTCACTCAAGTTCGGGCAAAGGTTGGACTAGGAATACCCACATCCCGTATTTGCGGAGTCGTCGCCATAATCACCTCCCGTCTGGTAACCTTGGCCTCCACGGCGCTGTTGGCCAAAGCCAGCTGTTTCACTCATATTAGACCCCTTCGCTGGTGGACGGAAGGAACATACAGTCGTCGCTCGAATCCCCTTGGAATCCTGAGCCGCTGTAATTATCGCTCATATTGATTTATTATGTGGTGATTGATTGGTCGATGGATAGGAGAGGTGGAGAAGCGAGCTTTTTATACGTTGCCCCGTAATGACGTCGGAGGAGCTCGGAAACAATAATGATCGACGTATCGTCAGACGATCGTCATTTCCATTCATGACTTCATCATGGAGCGACAAAATCGCCCAGCTGATTTAGAAGCAAGTGACTGAGCGCAGAGAATGTTTGGAGTACCAGCAAGCAAGGGGGTGGCGGAATGTGGAAAGTGTACCAACACTCACCTTTCTTTTTTCAGGCAATTGAGGTACCCCCCCCCCTCCCCCCTCCTACTAAATAAGGTATGTTTTCTGCAAGTATATGTTTTTCAATGTTTTTGCTAGAAATAATGATTGTTTTTGCTGGTTTTTGGAGTGATACAGGTGGGTAGTCTCTATCCCACCACGGCGCCGCTTCGTATTTACAGTTTTTATAGCTTCCAGGAGGGTCACAACCTTTGTTTCATTGAGCGAGCCCTTCAAACCATGCGCTGAGGCCACAAAGTATCCAATAGACTCAAGAATCCATCCAACCCATTCCATCCTCTCCGCGCGAATCCTTCAGCAATTTCACTGTTGTGGCTCCACCGAATGTGCTCTTCATTTTTTGGGTTCAGTATCTCTTCCCAGTCGTTCTCAGGTGATCCCGCTCTGTTTACACATTCAGTCAGAAGTTCCGAAAATAAAATTCGGCCAATGGATGCTCAGGTCCTGCCAGTGCGATTTTCTTCGGTGTTAATTCCAGTTTTTCTTGAAGTTTCTGCTGTCGCATCTTGGCAACCCTGTGCTTTATTAAATGAGGACATGTTGTCGTCACCCAGTGGTGTGGCGACGTGTTCATCCTGTACTTTTTGTGGAAGCAGGAGACTCGGGCCAGTCATTAGAATAGGTCAACGGGGTCTTAAGTTCTGCCCGTATCGGGTTAGGGGACCTGACCTGAGGAGCATTCTGTTTTAAGGTGTTTCGAGGACCGAAAAAGCTGAACAACGTTTTCGATTTCTTTTTGAGCTCAGCCAACTTTCTGACGATCGTTACAGGCTTTGGAAGCGAGGTGGAGATCAAGGTTTTGGCGGCCGCCTGTACCGACGCGGACGTTTACATTGATTTCCTAGAATAACCAAGTTTACATCTCGTTTTCAAGTCGATTATTTAGTTACTCTTTGCCATATTTGTCCGGGCTTAGCGTCCTTCAGTACCCTTGGTCGAGAGAGTTAAAAAGCGATTCGAAAAAGTCCTACGGACATATTTAAAAATAGGGTTCTCAAATAAATGGGTATGTACTTAGAGAGTTACTCATCTATAACTACTGCAGAAGCATTGGTAGCTGTTCCCTGCCGTTTCGCAACCCAATTTGTGACGAAAATAGACCACGTCACTTTTTTTTTTTCAGCCTTCGGCTGGCCCCCCCCCCCCCTCCCAGCCAGTGTTCGGGATCCACGTTCCGCCACCCCCTTGCATTCTCTCAGAAGCAGTATTATAAAGGGACGCTCACCAGTCACTTACGCGTACGCCTAATAGTAATACAAGTGCGGTTACGTGTACCTTAAAAATCTATTTAAGGGTGCCAATTCTGCCCAATGTCGCAAAATTCTCTCAACTCCCGAAGTTCATAATGAGGTCAGTGTTGAATTTTTCGCATTTCTTCTAGCTCTCAGTGTTTCAGATATGGCTCAGAGGATCACAACATGAACAACCAAAATAACATTTGAAAAAAAGGACAAGATGAGCTAGGTATAATGGTAAAAAATATATGAAAAACTAAGAATTTAATAAAATCAAAGAAGCTAATTATTCCCAACTAGAGTAAAATTAGAACAATAACTTGAAGAGCATAGCGGTGTGAAAACTAAAAATGTAGCAGTTAGCCAGAGCCATAGTAGATAGGTGCGGCGTCTACAAACAATTAGTCAGTTTTAGGAAGCCGAAAAAATTTGAGAGGATTGTCAACCTAGACTTCGCCGACCTCCTCCATAAGCTGCGTCAAAGCGACTTCAGCGGCAGCCTCTTTGGCGAGTTTCCTGGTCGAGGCTTCTCCTCTCCCGTATTCAACCTCTTTAACTATGAGGAAAAACATATCAGTACCATAAGAAGTGGAAGTGGAATAAATTGCACGTACTGGTCACTCTGACTTTCCAGACCTCGGCATGCGCTAGACCAGATCGCTCCGCCTCATATTTGGGCGTTTCCTTCCTATAATGTTGGCATTTGTTGTTAAGTTGGTTGACGAACTCTGAAATAATTTGTGGTCAGCGAAGAGCGTTGATATGTCGGAAAAAGTAGTTCACCAGGCATCTTTGGTCGTGCTGCTGGGAGTTCTTTCAGGGGAATTTATGAAGAATTTCTTGGGGTGAGAGCCTCCTTAAAAACTTCCCTGTATACAGCCCGACTGTGGAGAGGTTACCCTACATCTGAAAACTCTACTACTCGAGAGTACTGAGGGCCGTATTCTGCGGGACAAGACTTTCGTCGGCAACCAAAATTTCATTCCGAAGAAGACGATACATTTACATTTGACGTTCATTGAAATTTCAGTACTACGCCAAAAGCTCGAAAGCATTCGGCGCTTCTTTGTTCGAATAATTCTTGAGTGTTGTAGAAAATATTCACAAGCGTCGAGTCGGGTGGGACTTCCTATATCTGTGTAGGACTGTAGATTTCAATTTAGGTCTTGCGTTTCATTTAACGCCAAACGAAAGCTTGAACCGAATAGCACAACAAAAGGCTCTACTGTAATCGAAGAGAAACGGGTCCGATACATACCTCGGGATGAGCAAACTCCTGCTTTCTTTTTCCAATCGAAATTCCGATCAAGCAACACACCATAGCTACAACTTTGTTATTTATCTCTTGTCCTCTAAACTTCGACGAAAAGTCGAATTTTCAGGGGTGATCAAGACGCCCTATTTAAAAAAAGGCAACAGCATTGAATGAGCTGTGATGATCAGGTTCTGAGTAAAGGTACCAAAAGTCTTAGGGAAAGCGTGATGGCACATCGGAGGATAGAATTCTCCTTGTTCATTAAGTCCTTTAATTTAAGCAGCGTAACTGAAACACTAAAATCTTCACGAATAATTATACCAAAAATCACTTCCAACTCACCGGACTAACAGTCAGAAACAGAAAAATAACATCACAATATGCTCCAAGAGCATTCCGTTATCTGTGCGGAAACGAAGAGGTGCTTTTGTGCGCATATTTTAGGAGTGGAAGATTGGCGCCTATTTTAAGTCCGTGGGCGCCATGAGGTTTTCGTGTGGTCACCGGCGCTAATCTTTTTTACGTACATATGAAAATGCATTTAATTAGGGGTGTCGTCAATAGTCGCGTGAATGGCCTTCTAATTCTGCCGGCGGTAGGGGCCCCATTTGCCGTTGTCTTTTTTTCATGAAAGAAAGCCCCGAGGTATTTAATATTTATTCCCTCAAACGGTCTCCCATTTTCTAGGTTTCGCAGAATTATACCTGATCGAGCGGAGCTCAACCTCTCGGGACTGGGTGTACAAGCCAAATGCAGCATCGATTATTACATTATATGAAGAGTAAGAACTTTTTGATTAGCAATTCCCTTGAACCGGGTGGGTCGTTTTGGGGAATAAAGCGTCAAGGGGAAGTTCAGGCACCATTTTCCGGAAGAAAAGAGCGCTCATCGATGAATTATATATCAGAATCTATGAAAAAATTTATGGTAAAGTACAGAAAGTACGCTAATTCGGGGGGTAATTAAACAGAAGTAGGACTGTGGTGCAAAAATATAGGGACCATTACCGTAAAAAAACCAATGAAGCAACAAAAAAGAATAATGAAGCCGAGGAAAGGCAGAGGGAGATATTCAACGGTAGCCGTTGAGGGGGGAAGAAACCCGGGAAACACTCGCGTTAAATCCAGTGAAGGGCCTCCAAGGCCTGCTTAGCAGCAGCAGCTTTTGCGGTGGCCCTGTTCTTCCCAACTCCTTTACCGGACTCGATCTTGTCAACTAAATCCAGGGGAGGTTACTGAGGTCCGATTTTGAGTAGGAGATCTTACCAAAAACGGTGATGGTCCAAGTCTCGTCATCCTCAGGGCCTTCACGCTTCTCGGTGTACTTGACGGTCTTCTTCTGCTGCTGGCCTTTGTTGTTAAGCATATTGACATATTCTGGTGACCAATAAAATTGATCGACAAATTGATTTGACATGGTGTAGGAAGACGTACCAGGCATGTTCACAATAATGAGGAGTGAGATGTTAGATGAGGAGAGCGATGAGGAAATAAACTTTGAGTTGAAAAATCCCGCTCTGCGACTCGTCCTTTTAACTCCTGAGCCAGGAATGCTATGTGATAGATAACAAGACTTCTAATGATTGCTGATTACGACGGAAAATAGATAGCACACCTCTTTAACAGAGCCATTCGGATCGTGCGCGAAGTTATCTCTCCCAGTAGGAGAAAAATAAACCATCCATTACCGGCATTAGCAGGTGATGTCCTCACAGCAATAATTAAGCTAGCCTAGCACAATTTTTGTGAAGGATGCACCACAGCAACTTTGAAAGTTTATGAGTGACCTCAATATGGTATTGATGAATTTTTTTGAGTGACTCACGGGGAACTTCATTTTGTTGTACCAAGATGAAGGGGAGAACGCTCCGGTAAGTTCGCGTCATAAACAAGCTGTTGAGAACTGGCGGTCTACTGGAAGTAGCCGTTTTTATTCTAGATAATGTCGACGTCAGCAGGTTGAACAAGGGTATCAAAGGCCAAGATTCCCTGCAATTGAAACATCATCCCGATGATCCGTTACACCCCAAATCCGTTCAACGGTCTACTCGTAAATCAGGGGATTTATAAACTTGTGCAGCCACTAACCGTTGTCAAGTTGGGCGTTTATTTTGAAAATCCTTTCTTCTCGGCTATACTGTTGAGTAACCGGCCGTTCCCGGTCTCTGAGTCTCCGATGAGGTTAACTCCGTCGTTGTTATCGCATTCCTTTGGCGACTTCGACGCCCAATGGTGTACTAGGCTTGCAGACTCCGCTGGACAAAGTCAACTCTCAACCAGCACTTCTATGGTATGTTTGTTCAGAGTGAACACGAGCTGCCACATAAGGGATCGTCGATGGAGTCATCGTCACGGGGAAAGAAAAATGGACCTTGATTAAAATAGACTGTAATCCTGTGTCGAGGATGACTATATGGATGACTCGTCCCTAAACGTAGCCAGAGGAAGAAAAATATCTCCTTGGGCGCCGCAGTCCTAGACTTGGCGTTCCACCTTCAGAAAAAGATGGGAGAGAGGAAATCCGAAGGAGAAACTTGGTCGAGTTAATATGTACTCCTGATGTAACCGGCCGGGAGTTCAGTCAGGTATACAGATAAGAAAACATCGGAAAAGAAAGATATATCTGCGCGATCCCAAATGAACATAACCGGTTGCCGATCAGACGTGCCCTAGTTCCCCGATCAGAACACTCCTCCGCATGGATCCAATATTATACTACACCTTTAAGCTGTAACAACGATCTAGCCTGGAAAATAGGTGTGAGCCTTGAAGGTCAGTTTTGAAAAAAGCAAGCAGCCATCGACACTGCAACCTAACAGCGAGTTCGATTAGTCTTCTGATTTGCGATCGATTCTTGCAGGTTTCGATAGTGTAGGTGTATCCCACAGCTGCTGTGCGCTGTGGAGATTTCCGACACGGGCTGGTTCATGAAGGCGACGGGTCCGCTTTGGCTGGGTTCAAGCGTAACTACTTTAGGTTAACATGAGGGACTTTTGAAGAGACAAACGTGTAGAAAGCTGTCACGTTCCAGTGGTTGACAATGTTAACATTTCAACTACGAAACGCGTTTCATACAGCACGCGACCCACAGCCATGTCCAAAGACAAAAAAAAGCTACAGAGGGAGAGGTTGTTGAGTTGTAGTGCTGTCAAAGTAAATCGGTCTTAGGCGCAACCGAGATGAACAACAGTGAACACATGGTTGTTGCGCGTTTTTGAGCACGCGCCGTCACATGATTCCTGCACGTGACAATGTGGACCCAACGTCTAAAATCTCGTCTCCGCAGCAAGGAATCGAGGTTCGCCAATTACCTTGCCGTTAGTAAAGGCGGGGGACAATCTCGTAATCGAATCTGCTTTGCCATTTGGGTGATAAAAAGACTAATTCGGCTGCTCTAGCCTCTTTTTACCGCTTGCTGGCAAGGGGGTGGCGGAACGTGGATCCCGAACACTGGCTGGGAGGGGGGAGGGGGTCCAGCCGAAGGCTGAAAAAAAAATAGTGACGTGGTCTATTTTCGTCACAAATTGGGTTGCGAAACGGCAGGGAACAGCTACCAATGCTTCTGCAGTAGTTATAGATGAGTAACTCTCTAAGTACATACCCATTTATTTGAGAACCCTATTTTTAAATATGTCCGTAGGACTTTTTCGAATCGCTTTTTAACTCTCTCGACCAAGGGTACTGAAGGACGCTAAGCCCGGACAAATATGGCAAAGAGTAACTAAATAATCGACTTGAAAACGAGATGTAAACTTGGTTATTCTAGGAAATCAATGTAAACGTCCGCGTCGGTACAGGCGGCCGCCAAAACCTTGATCTCCACCTCGCTTCCAAAGCCTGTAACGATCGTCGGAAAGTTGGCTGAGCTCAAAAAGAAATCGAAAACGTTGTTCAGCTTTTTCGGTCCTCGAAACACCTTAAAACAGAATGCTCCTCAGGTCAGGTCCCCTAACCCGATACGGGCAGAACTTAAGACCCCGTTGACCTATTCTAATGACTGGCCCGAGTCTCCTGCTTCCACAAAAAGTACAGGATGAACACGTCGCCACACCACTGGGTGACGACAACATGTCCTCATTTAATAAAGCACAGGGTTGCCAAGATGCGACAGCAGAAACTTCAAGAAAAACTGGAATTAACACCGAAGAAAATCGCACTGGCAGGACCTGAGCATCCATTGGCCGAATTTTATTTTCGGAACTTCTGACTGAATGTGTAAACAGAGCGGGATCACCTGAGAACGACTGGGAAGAGATACTGAACCCAAAAAATGAAGAGCACATTCGGTGGAGCCACAACAGTGAAATTGCTGAAGGATTCGCGCGGAGAGGATGGAATGGGTTGGATGGATTCTTGAGTCTATTGGATACTTTGTGGCCTCAGCGCATGGTTTGAAGGGCTCGCTCAATGAAACAAAGGTTGTGACCCTCCTGGAAGCTATAAAAACTGTAAATACGAAGCGGCGCCGTGGTGGGATAGAGACTACCCACCTGTATCACTCCAAAAACCAGCAAAAACAATCATTATTTCTAGCAAAAACATTGAAAAACATATACTTGCAGAAAACATACCTTATTTAGTAGGAGGGGGGAGGGGGGGGGGGTACCTCAATTGCCTGAAAAAAGAAAGGTGAGTGTTGGTACACTTTCCACATTCCGCCACCCCCTTGAGAGAATGTCACCAAGTTCAATACCGGCTAGAGCCGGTGCTTGTGAAAGTAACAAATGTCAACAAACGTTATTTTGGGGTCATGTCAAATGAACGCCTTTTTCTCAAAAAGACTCCCTTACTGGAAGGCATGAATCCTGTGGAACGTCGCGCCCACAAGCTTCAAGGTAGACAACAAGCAAGTGTTTGTGCCGCGCTCTAGCAACATGTAGTCAACATGCAGTTCGAGCAACCAACTCGAAGAGGTTCGGCTTGTTGTTGTACAGTGCGGAGTTACTGATCAACATATGGACGCAGAAGGACGTTTATTATCTGCGAAAGCTCTAATCAGCGCCCTTGGAAGGCTTTTGCATGTTGCACGAGACGCGGACATTGGGCACTTGCGTCACACGTATGACCTTATGCATGCCATCCCTTCATGGAAACCGTCGTTTTCACAAGCATGATCGTCGGTGGGACCTCAAGGCCTCAAATCTCATTGTCTCCGAACGCGCCCTTCTATCCTTCCATGCTCACGAGCATGAAATTCCATTTGCCAAGGATAAGTATATCTTCACCACTGCTCAAGCCCAGAGAACAAGCCCCCTGGTGATGCCCTGGCAATCTTTCTTTGTTATAAGGTGGAGGCGCACAGTCGGAGGCGCCAAGACTCGTTTTGGTTTCCCCTTCCTTGGTCATACCTTCATTTACACCACGCCTTACCAGCAAACGACAATGTATCTTTCAACAAATTCTTCACGGGCGTTCATCTGGCCATCCTTTACGCCTCCGTGTCAAACGTTGCACCCTCCCCTATCTCCGCCGAATTATCTACTCATCGCGTTAGGATGATCGGGGACGTCAAGGTTGAGGCGTACCATCCCGAAACTTCGCACGAGGTATCCAAGCATCTCAAGCTTGTCAGGACCCACCGCTCACCTCGCTACTTTTGCAGACTTTCGGAGAAGGGATTGAACATGCCGCATCCCTCATTGGAGAGATAGCGGGCGACTCCATCTCCTACATTCTTTCGGGACTTGGACTGAATGAAGGGTCTGTGACATACAAGAGTGGTTATGTCAGAGGCAAAAGAAATATGCTTCCGTTAAGCGGACACGTGTACCAGTTTCGCTATATTGGTTTCCCTGATCTGATGTTGTCATCCCTAGAACAACATTAACTTTGCCAACGCCGTCGCCAATGTTGCGTGGAACAAAAACAAGGTCGTTTCCTTTGGTTCTTCCTTCATCAAGTCATGTATGTTTCTGTCTGTTCCCCTTACTTCTTTCCTCATAAAAACCACCTTCTTAAGGGAAGATCGCCCCATCCAAGCCTAGTTTCGATCTCAACGCAGCTATCTCAGCTGCGGAATTCTTGTTTCGAGGGGAGTACAACCTCCATCCCGCTTTAGTCGAATATCTCGCCTCCTTGGACGGTTTAGCGGCACGCCTCTTTGCTGATGACTTCGTCTCTATGCTTCGAACGCCACGAGCACCAAAAACTTCACCGATGCCCAGTTCGTACATCTTCCCTTGTCATCCTCAATCTGAATACTAACGTTTTTTCATTCTTGTAGCGGCAACAACCTTGTTGCCTATGATCCTCGCTAACCAGCACCACCGCCCAAAGCTCTCCTAACTCGTGTTAGATCACCCCTACGATGCTAGCTTATCGCCCACAGGTGGGAAGGACATCGACGCTGCCTGCACCAACGCTTTTACATCATCAACACCGTCCATAGTATTGCTTATCGATACGGGTTCATTGAGACAGCCTTCAACTTTGGCAAGGGTGGTGCTGGCAACGATAGGGTCCTCATCAGCCTGCAGGATTTATCGGGAGCGAACAATGCCACCTTCGCACCTCCTCTTTGGTACGTGGACTTGATCTTCTGTCCAGCCTGCTGCTGATTAGTTTCCAGTGGTCAATCCGGTCAATGCAGGATGTACATTTGGACAATGACCACCGTTAGCTTGGGTTCCTGTCGTGCATCAATGACGCTGACCTCTTTCCGCCTTTGCAGCCTAACCGCGATGGATCTCTCGAAAACGAAATCATTGTGCATGAGATGACCCATGGCATCGCAAACCGCATGACGGGCGGTGGAACTGGTCGATGCCTGCAGACGACGGAGGTTGGCGGTATGGGCGAAGGCTGGCCAGATGCTTTCGCTGAGTTCGTATATTCCTTTTTTTTCGTTTATCATGTTAATGTTGATGTTCTCGTTCTTATAGGTCGACTGAGCAAGAGTCGGCGACCATCACTGACTACATTATGGGCGCATATGTGTATAAGCCTGCTGGGATTCGCAACTATCCCTACACTACCAATCCGTGAGCGACCCTGCACCCTTTCCCTTCCAACCCCAGGCTAACCTCCGCTCCAGCTCTGTCAACCTCTTGAGATATTCCAGCATTGCATCCCTTAACGAAGTCCATAGTATGTATTTATCCGAGAATTCCTTCAATCTGTCTCAAAAGCTTGTCAGACATCGGCGAAGTCTGGGCTAACATGCTCCACAATGTCTACGCACCCCTCGTCGAGGAGTACGGTTCTCGACGACTGCGGCTACCAATCCCGATGGACCAGGGGGCAACATCGTCTTCCTTCACCTTTTTATTGACGCTCTTGCTCTCCAACCTTGCGATCCTACATGTGCGCTCCACATTCTTTATTTTATCGCACTTCAAAGCTGACATTGCTGTCTCTTTAGTCGTTAGCGCCCGCGAGGCTTGGATCCAGACGGACAAGAATCGATACAATGGTGCCAACAAGTTTTTACTCTGGGAAGCGTTTGCCAGCCTTGGATTGGGAGTCAACGCCAATAACTACGTAGATGATTCTTCCGTTCTTGCTGAATGCAACCTCCCCCCGCCCCAACTACAACGTCAAAAGATTCCGTTCCTAGCGAGGCTTCTACCTCTACTACCGATCCGCCCAGCACGTAGAAGCCCTCATCCACACTTGAGCCGTCTGCATAGGCGCCGTCTCAAAAGCTGAGGAGCAGTATAACCGGGCTAACCTGATTGCCGTCCATTCCTTCTAGCAGTCCACATATCATACTTACGCATCATTGTATGTTTTGAACTCAGATCTAATAGCATTCTCTGTATATAAGTAGCAACTACTCGCAGTCATCATTCAAGCATAACTTTATCGCAGCCTCACAATCTGTCGCAGTCTCACACTCTTCAAACTATTCGAACTGTTGAGGCGCCTTTGTGACGCTCCACCTGCCGAAGCTCTGAAGGTTTGACCTGACTGGATTAGAGACGACATGTGGCTCTGGGCCGAAGGCGTGGTGGTTTGGTGGCACCTCTCCTCGACTTCTGATAGATAGTATTTGGCCTTGTTGACCAATGCCGTTTCGGCAGAATGTCCTTTCCCCATGACCCAAGCTTTCTGCCACTCACCCTAATGTCGCGCAGGAACGCAACGGCTTATTAAGAATTGAGGCCATTACCCAACCCTCACTGACACGCCTGCTCTGCACGGCTCCCAGCTGGGCTAAACAGGGTAAGTGCCAACTCAGGCTCTCATCTAGAATTAGGACCACCAGCCCGTCAAGCTAGCACTAATCGATTCGTACAATAACAGGTTGAATATGCGCTTTCATCACCCCGCGCCGCCCAATTATCCGCAATGGAAGAAACCGATGACAAATCGGAGCATCGACGAGGATACTAAACTTCAATGTGGCTTCCAACAAGAAGCGACCGAAAAGATTCAGGAATTTATACGAGCGAAGGGAGGTTGCGCAGATGTCCAGGAACACATTTTGGTAAGGACATCTTCTGTGGCCTACAGTCGTTCATGCTGACATTTCCCCTCTGTTTTTGTCAGAAAAATATAACTCTATTTCTGGGCAAGGTTCGCGATGAGGATACTCTTGTTAGGGCCGCGTCTCGCATATACATCAAGAAAAGACTGGCGTATAAGGAGTGGGCTCGGGAGTGGGTTCACATGTCGACGCTTCCGCTGGGAAAGAGGCGACGCGAAGCCCAACGGAGCGTTAATATGTTGTGTATGAAGAAAGACCGCTTGACCTTGTTGTTCAAGGCACTTGAGCGCTTTTGGCCGCGATTTATGGAGGAGGCCGCTTCTCGGGGGGAGCTCCTTCTTATCGAGCATTATTACCATTAGAATTTATCTGCGTAATTTCAGCTTATCACTCAACTCAACCATGCCTGATCGCCGCACATATTCCTGACTGAAAACATCAAACAAGGGACGATCGGGCAGTTGAGCGAAGCTTTTGACGGAATCCTTGACAAATGAATCATTTTTGTACCATTTATGTAATTGGAACATATCTATGGGACAATTTTTATTTTGATAGAGTGTTGGCCGGTGACAAAATATAAAGAAATTGGTGTTACTATTTTTAAAGGAGTCTTAAGATACTTCCCTGGGACAAAATGCTGTTAAGAATTAAAATTCACAAATGGAACAGATTTCAGGAACAATTCAATTTGTCTCTTCACTGCCTGGAATTATTATTATTATGAGTAAAGCTCTGCCTAGGTAACACAGTTGCAGGACAA
This sequence comes from Laccaria amethystina LaAM-08-1, assembly GCA_000827195.1. Classification (NCBI taxonomy): domain Eukaryota; kingdom Fungi; phylum Basidiomycota; class Agaricomycetes; order Agaricales; family Hydnangiaceae; genus Laccaria; species Laccaria amethystina. The sequence goes on along the minus strand of KN838596.1, from coordinate 10,228 downwards.
ATTTAAATAGTATATTAATTGTTTTTATTCTGTTAGCCCCCTTGAACAATTGGCAAACAAACTGTCAAAATCAAAATTGTTGACATAATCACATAAAAGGTGCAAAAATGATTCATTTGTCAGGGAATCTGTCAAATGCTTCACTTAACTCCCCGATTGTCCCTTTGAGGTGGAAGTTTTTAGACAAAGTACTACTAGCCACACACTCTTGACCATCTCCGGAAAAAAATGTGTCTGTGCAATGGTCCATAGTAAACTCAGGAATGCATTATTTGATTGATCCTTGAAAAGGCTAGAATATTGACCAATTTGTAGGTACAAAGGGTCTGCAGGTGTCTGCTTTTTTCATTAGAAAAGACTGTAGTGTCCTATGCCTCACACATGTGTTGGTAACCACTGACCTTCCATATATGGTAGTCTCATGACTTGGGGCAATGGGCCATCCTCCTAAGTCACCTCCAGAGCATGCTACCATGTGTTCTTGAGCTCCTAACCCACTGACCTACCCTAACCTCTTTATCTAACTGAGGACATGCTACTGTGCAGGAAGAAAAATATATCTCTAACCCTAACCATTAAATCAAACCAGTGACATCCTTTGAATTCTGGAGGGGAAAACCCCAGCAAGGGGGGTATTGATTGAAGGCTGGTTGTGTCCATTGATTGGGATATGTCATAGGTGTGTTAGCTTGGCTCTGAGGAAGTCTTGGGGGAAGTATGTCAGATGGGCCCAGGATGAAAGTGCAAGTTTATTGAAGTGTTCAGAATGCAAGTGCTCCTTGTTTAGGGCAAATGACATCATGGCCAATCAGAGGAGAGGACAGACAGCCACCATCAACTGAAAAATTTCCTTACAGAGCATTGTTTTGCACAATGTTATTGTTGATTGACAGATGGTGAAGGAGGTGGGTCTGTTCAGCCACTTACACCCACAATATTGGACTTGTCTTATGTATAATGAATTCATGGTATCAAGTAGGCAATATTGCAATTCCTGTGAGCTCAAAATGAAGATTGGAGTTGGTCGGGAGTTCAACTGGACCTGAGGGTCTGTGCGACAGTCCACTTAGGGCCTATTTGGAAACCTGGTTTGATGACATACTCCAGAATTTTCGGGTCTTCTGCCATGTCATACAACATGTTGCTAAAACACTTTTAGCATTGTTTGGTGTCATTGTCCCCAAACTGGCAGGGCATTTTTACCTTAATTACAAAGCATTTACTGTTAAATAAAATTAAGGAAACATTATGCTTGAGTTCTAGTTATGAGTTATTGAAGAATGCAAATTACAGTCACAAATAGAAGATTTAGTTGAGCTCATTGTGGGAAAGAGCAATTAGCAAACAACAATGACGATAGGTTTCAAATTAGCAGACACTCAAATCTATGTTATATAAGCTGATGGCATTTACTTTGAACGGATGTCACAAGTTGTCACCTTTGCACAGGACCTACAAAGCATGTGATGATAATTTGAACTAATAAATATAGGTGAGGATGCTGCATTAAAATGTGGCATTCTGAGCCTGAATGGAGCCTAAGCATTGCCAATGAGGGTAGTGTTTAAAAGTCTGGTTAAGTCCGGTTTTTTGACCAGGAAGTGGGCAACTGTGGACTGCAACCGGTCCAAAACATTGCCCATCCTTTGAGGACCGCAACCAAACCGAAGAGGACCAGTCCTCTTTGGTATGGTTGAGACTGGTTTCAACCGCTATTCGTACAGTATTACAGAACTACTTGCCAACTAATGAGATTACACCACAAAATGAAAAATATATCAGATGGAGGTTTGCGAGAAGGCCTAGAAGGTACCGGGACAGGAGCATGAATGACTTGTTGATCGGACGTCAAATTTGACCGAAGCCTTAACTCAGATTTGTGTTTTTTCGATAGCCAAACATTTTTTTGATGTTTCTACTCGGAATATTGACAGAACGAGATGACAGGGCATGTTTGTGTCCTCACGTAGTATGCTAGCTACAATGTGTGCTTGAACATCAGAACCACATCGACTAAATTACAATTGGAAGCTTCTTTGTAATGTTGTCACAATCCTAACATGTGGTGGAAAGAACGATACCCCAGAGTATCAATTGTGTCATTATTTGTGCTATCTAGATCATAAGAATGACGGCCAAAAGACAACGATAACAATCTTATTAGAGGGGCAATTACAGGCCAATTAATTATGTATTAACCGCACAGTGACAGTATCCCATTTATCTACCACAAATCTAATCAACGTGCCTCCGCTTCTTGGTCTTTCCTTGGACCTGAGCTGCCTGCATGTTGACTGTGCTTTGCCACGAAACAATGTCCTTCGGCTTGATGACCTGATGGCTGCTGTCAGCAGGATTGCCATACTCCAATTTGTCCTTTTGATAGAGATTGTTGAAAGTTCTGAAACTTGGTAAGGACTTGATCTCGTAAAAAGGAAGGAGACATACTGAGAAATCTTATACTCATCCTTCAACTTGGTACGAAAGTTTTCAATAGTCTCATCAACCATCAACCACCATCCATCATCTGGGACAATATGGGCATATTGGACATAGCACCAACGCTAAAAGAGAGGTTGAGATGTAACACATTGGAAGGGGTAACCCGACGAACCAGGAAAGCCATCCGCATGTAAAGCTGCAAAGTTGGCTGAACTGGAGTGTTGCTGATCACAGCATGGGTGAGATCAGCTATATTGCAGGTTGGTGAGTCAACAGAAAGGGAGTTCTTAATCTGTAATACAGTAGTAAGCATACACAAAAGTGGACTTAAAGAGCGAAGATACCTTTTCTTTTACAGCGTTGTGGCAGTCGGTGAGGAACTTGTCGATGAGTTTGCATAGCAAGTTGAGCCTTGCAACCTCTTTAATGGGGGGCATATCATCGACCTTGAGGTCACGCATCGCTGGCTAAAAGGTGTCAGAAACACGAAAAAATGGAGGTTATGTTAGCTTACCATTATGTGCTTGGGCACATTGCCGCAGTAAGCCACAGTGGTGGGCAAGAGAATGAACACCCGAGAGTATATGCGAGCACTCTCCTGTAATATAATGGATTGTCAAAAGGGAACTGAGGAAAATTCTCAACATACCTTGAGTTCATCACTGACACTCCATTTATCAGCCTTCTTGTTAGCCAATATTACGTCTCAGGTCTCGAGAATTGCCGTGAAGAGCATCGGCGAACGATCATCTGGGGAAACAAGCTGGAAAGAGTCACTTTCATTGGTAATGAGGATGAGGGTTAAACTGTCTTACTGAACAGAATGCATCAAACTCAGCTTCGGTTTGCTCACTGAAATCCTTTCGACCCTTCAACATCTGACCAAAAATTTGAAGGGAATGAAACATTAAACCGCCAGGTGCCACATGCGAAGGATTCAACGTCAGTGGCTCGAAGTCATCTTCATCTCTGGGTCCCTCATCACGGTCGCCAAGTGAGTGGGGACTACTGGAGCTGGAGGATGTGCTCATGTTGAAGCTTTGAAGGAAGTCGAGTGTAGGATCGATAGCTTGAACAGCAGAGGTACTGGGCATGTTGACCATTGTGTGGATGCGTGAAATTGTGGAGTTGAACCGAGGAGCTTATATGTTGATGATAAGATAGTGGCCAGTTGCAAGTCAGAGGCCCTCTTTACGAGAAGTGCCATGGGCAATGCGGACATTGGCAAGGCAGGGGCAAAGCTGGTGGCAACAACATCACTGTTCAGTTGTTCTTGCCTTGTCTGGAAATTGTTGAACATTGTGCCATATACAATGACAGCAAACAAAACGGATTCGACGCCGTTCCTCAGCTCAGTCTTTCAAACAATAGATCTCCCCAGTATTTCCCTTATAATGAAAACTTTCGTTTTGTCAAATTTGTCGATATCTAAATCCACGTCCTATCAAGACCTTGTCTTTTGTTTGAATTTCTATTGTCAGCGGGGCTGGAGATGTAAGTTGCAGAGTATACACGATACCATCGGTTAGCATTGCGATGACGACCCAACTTGATCCAGGCATGGCAAAAGCAAAGCAATTGCCCCCTGGTACATCTACAGTCATCCACCTGCTAATGATACACCAAAACTAAGAAATTGCGTCCAATAATTTGAAGTACAACATTCAGCCATAAAAACTACATGAATATTTGAGATAAATTACATTCTATAACCCTACCAAATTTCAGAATGTTTGAACGACATGTCATGAAGAAAAACCAAAATTATGGGTGTATCATTGGGGGGTGTGACTGTATTGCAGCAATTTCCGAAAACAGGCCATTTTGAAAACTTCACAGCAGCACCAATACTGCTTCAATAGTGCCCAAATTTTGTACTATGGTAAATGCGAACTTATAGTGCATGTTAAAATTTATTTCGCAAAATTCGATGTAGTATTGAGTGAGCTATTAGCTAGTCAAAAGTGTATCAAATGATGGTGGCGTATCATTGGTGGGTGGATGACTGTACATCTCTTAAATTCTGTCTGATTAATCATTTCAACTCTTCAAAAGGCGTTGAAGAAGTCGAGATAGAAAACATGTCTGTTGTATCATCTGCAAAGAAGATGATGTGTTGGGGGAAGGTAAATGGATCTTGAAATCCTCACTGACTGGTCATATGAGTTCAGGTGATCACCTTACGGCCGTTGCACGCATAGAAGAGCGCGCAGAGAGAAGGGTGGCCCAGGAAACAATTTGCCAGAGAGCATACACTACTGCTCCTATCCAGCCGAGTGTTTATTTCACCAATCCATCCTTGCCAACATCCCACAGTATGTTAGACACTTCCCATGACAACCACGATCCCCAGAAAGACGTCAACATGGTGTCCGATGATTTTCCCGCATTTTCCCCGCCCATAATCCCAGCTTATATACCACCTATCATACACTTTCCAGAAGCCGAGCACGAGCACCTTCGTTAGCAAGTAGAGGACCTTCTACAGCAGGCAGAGCACGAGGACGAGTTTGGCGCTGGAGATTCTGATGATATAACAATGACAAATGTTATGGATGAGTTCCGCTCCTTGGGTATTCTTTTGTTCCCCCGCATGTTTTTCACTTCTGATACTCTTGTTTCTCTCAGGACTAGAGGAGGAAGGGAATACAGACGATATACAAGACTACTTCAGCCAGGTACCAATAAACCATGATTATGATCCATTTCTGAATAAGCTGGTATGTGTGTTCTATAGTGTTTTAAGGTCCGGTTCAGTCCGTTTTTTTGCGCCCAAAACGCGCAACCGTGGACCGCAACCGGTCCAGGACCGACCCAAATATTGCGGGGACCGAACCGGACCACCTAGGACCGGTCTTTTGCGGTCCACACAACCAAAAAAGACCGGTTCAGACCGGTTTTTTGGTGTAAATTTTGTTGTACCAATAAAAATCATTTTTATCTCAACTATCATTACTCTAAAAATTAAACGAGTTATATAGCATAGTAGAGCCTGTAAATACCCGTCATTCGACCAAATTTCAAGAGATTTAATGAATATTTGACAGAGCTATGACCAAAACCGAATTTCATCTGCTAAAGACTCAGGCAAAATGTAATGTGACAACAATAAAATGTGTGATGCATATCTACATTGATGGTTAGTGGCAATATTCCTCTACTTAAAATCCTCATATGAAAAAATTAAATGAATCAAAATGATTAAATATGAGTGAGTTATAATCAATACAAGTTTTATGAATAAAAAGCTTGTAAAAAAAGATATTTAGTCATATCTTTCTCAATTCTTGACCACTTTCGACGAACAAAGGGTCAAATTAAAATTAATAATCGTCGTTACGAGGCTGTATAATGCACGTGACGCTTAACCGGTTGCAACCGATTTAAACCGGTCTTTTTGCGGTCCTACAATATTAAAAAAAAAGAAAGACCAGCAACCGGACTGCAAAAGACCGGTCCATAAATAGACCACTGGTCCGGTCCTAATCGGTCCTGTTCAGTCCGGTTTCGGTCTTTTTCTCGGTCCTATGGACCAGACCTTTAAACACTAGTGTTCTATGCTTCATGAGTATCCATATTCTAAGACGTGCATCAGATGATGTTGCTGGACATTCTGGACAATCTCCCACAGCTACGAATGTCCAGCAATCAGTTCAAGATGATTCTATGGCTTCTCAAAGAGGCAGGGGTTGCCCATGTACCATCTTACGCTGGCTTCCGAAAATTGCAGAATGAACTTAGAGATTTATGTGGAAGTACGCCACAACAACATACCTCAAGTCTTGGTAACATTTTTTATGTCAATGATGTGCGAGAATCTGTCGTGTGGGTAAGTGCAAACATAGTGCTTCTGTTTCTTTGAGACATTTTTGACATCTTGAACCCAGGATTTTGCCAATCCCGAAATTGCCAAGCACCTTCACTTATATCCAGAAGAGACCACTGGCCCCATTTCGGAGGTTTGGCAGGCAGAACATTGGAAAGAGTTCAAACCTTCTGAACTTACACCTATGTTCTCCCGAGGTTTATGGCAATTCTTTATCGATGAAGTTTCAGAGCTTGACGATGGTAGATTGGCTATTCCCAGGAATTGGATTATGAGAAATGGTGAATTGCACGCTGATTCCAATGATGTTGTCATGACCCCAGTAAGTTTCTGTACCTTCAAGTATATTAGACCAATGCTCATTGTTGGATAAGAATGGTTGGAAGATAACTGAAACATTCCGCAGTATTCCTGCAAATCAGTTCAGGTATTACTACATAGATGTAATGGCTTGGGTCGGGGATGAAATCAGATGGAATCATATGAATATTCACGTCTCTATGATACTCTATGATTACCTGACTTTCATTTGACAGTGGAAACAGCACCAGTCCCAACAATGCCCAACAAGTTACGTGAGCTGGCGGGTGACAATGACCTTGTTGTCGTGATGATTCCACTCTGGGCTGATGATGTCTGCGGAAACAAATCAAAACAATACAACAAGCACATCAATATCTACTCTGTGAACTCAAACCTCCCCGGAAAACTACTGCAACAGGAGTTTTTTGTTCGCTTTGTCTCCACATCTCCACACGCAACATCTCCTGAACAGTTTTCCGTCCTGAAGGATCAGATAAAGTAAGTGTTATTGTTGCCTATGTTTGGTCAAAGAAGTTGATAAGCCCCAGCGCTACTCACACTGATCCCATTCACTGTTATAATGCTGAGACAAAACGAAATTGTCGTGTTATTCTGTGGGTCCCAGGACTACCCGCTGATAATCCACAGCAGTCTGAAGAAGCTTCACACATGGGGGGTAATGCCAACTGTTCCTGCCGTAAATGCCTTGCAGGAGGGCCAAGTGAGTTGACCGAGTCTGATGAGGGATATCATGCACTTCATTATGTGAGTTTTCTTATTCAACATGTCATTCCTATATTTTTTTGTACTGACTCTTCGCATTTTTATCTTTAGGTGGGAATCAAACGCACTGCTAACAACATTCGTGCTCAACTTGAAAAACAAATAGATCTGGCGATGTATGACATTGAATTAATCTTGTCACCCAGTTGTGCTTCGAACCAATCATGAAGCTCTTTTGCAATCTCATCCACAGACCTTCCAGGATCGGATGCTTTCATTTGGTGTGATTTGGAAAGTAGTATTTCGATCCAGTGCTGCGCTACCTTGTCCTTAGTGCCAGTCGCTGTTTGCATCTCCAATCCTCTCGATTCATGGTGAGCAAATATTTACATTAGTATTAAACATCTTCAATGAATATGTTCACAGGTCTTGATCCATCACAAGATACTCCAGTTGAAATTCTCCACACAATTCTTCTCGGGATTGTAAAATATGTTTGGTACATGCTCCACAGTAACTGGTCTGAGGTGGAGCAGAATCTTTTCACCATTCGGTTTCAATCCACAGATATTGATGGATTGAGCGTTCCCCCTATTCGAGCAGCATACGTGATGCAATACCGCAATGCGCTCATTGGGAAGCACTTCAAGACACAAATGCAAACACTTCCATTTCACGTCCATGACATCACCTCACCCAGTCAATTTGCCCTCGTAAAGGCTGTTGCCGAGCTTGGAGCTCTTCTTTGGGTACATGAAATTGACGATATGAAGCAATATCTGGTGCATAAATCTCTTCGAAACTTCCTTCAATGTGTACTGAACAATATTTTGGGGTAGAGTGATCTTGAAATTCTCATCGGAAATGTTCTGGATGCCTTCGGTGATGTTGATCCTGCAAAAATTATCATCAAAATGAAACTTCACATTCTACCCCATATTATTGAAGACATCCTACGCTATGGTCCTGCAATCCGCAATTCCACTGAAGTCTTTGAATGCTTTAATGCTATTTTTTGCTTATGCTCCATACTTAGTAACCACTAAGCTCCTAGTCGTGATATTTCATGCAAGTTTGCATCAATGGATTGCCTCAAGCATATTCTCAGTGGTGGGTATTGGAAGCAAGATGGTGTATGGGTCCAGGCTGGTGAAAGCGTGCAGATGGTTTTACAAAAGGATCCTATTATTCAACGGCATCTTGGGTGGGTACCTCCCTTAAAAATTGTTTCAGGTATGTAAAATCTATTTATGAGGGCACTCTTACTCTTATTTGCATCAAGGATCTGTTCGCTGTGAAGGAAAAAAGAAATCACCTCCAATACCGTGGACCGAGACAAAGGCATCTAATTTCCGCAGTGGCGTAACATCCACCATCTTGCCAGATTCACTCTGGCGCCAAGGTCTTTCTCTTACTGCCCAATCTGGTGATCAGTGCTCGATTCTCTCATGGGTTTTTGCAAGAGATAATCAGGTGTGATATTACTTCTTGTTCTCCCATGAAAAAACTTCATAACGGAACCACAGGAGAAACTCACGATTGGCGGAATATGCGAAATCATAATGCTTGATATAGGTACCTCCTCAGCACAGGGCTTGGTCACACTCGAGCTCTTCAATGTCGGCAGTGAACCACACCCGGCCTTCAACTTGCCAGTTTTATCTCAACCTCCAGATGGCCCAACGCACATCGTCATTTCTACTCAAGTAAGACTTATTATATACATATTCCCCAAGTACTCAGATTCCGAAAAATCTAGTCGATCCAATTTGTGTTCTCAGTACAACATGATTGCCGACTTTCAAGATGTCAGGCAACTGCACTTCAGGCTCAGAGACAAGAACATGAACTGACATTGCGGATGAACAAATTCATTTCACATGCTGACGACAACCATTTTCTCATCTGCACCTATGCTCTCCACAATGCAAATATGCTCCATCAAGCTCTTCCATGTATTCTTATAAGACTCAAACCACTTTACGAAGATCGGAGGGCCCACCACTATGATGTTGCCGCACGGTTACACATTTCTCAGACAGCAAAACGGAGTGTCACCCAACAAAAGCGCAAGGCAACACTAGCTGCTAAAAAAGCCAGGAACGAAGCACTTAATCTCAATAATGCTCATTCAGACCTGGAGCCCGAAGCCGAGGATTTACCAAATGAGGATGGGGGAGTGGAAGGTGTGGCTGGGATTTTGAAAGGGAAGAGAAAACGACAATGAGTAGAAACCGAAAGACAAACTATGTAATTAGTGAATAAAACTTCTTGTGCAAGTCCGCTTGGGTGCCTGCATGCTACTTTCATCTTGGTTCATAAAAGAATCTCTTTGACGCTTTGGATTTGTTGAGAGCTACTTAGAGAAGTCAGATGGCTGAAAAGATTTAAGTTATAGTGACTCACAAGGACCAAGCTCAGCTTGAGATCAGGCTTCTTGATAATGTTGACAAGCTCCTTGGTACCAGAATCCGGCTCTGTTGCAGAATCGGAAGCTGGCATAGTTGGTTTGCCAATGGTAGTCAAATCCTCAGCTCCGGAATCTGGCTCAGTTTCTGAGTTGGAATCGGCAGGGGCAACGGCGCCATCTAATGGAGGTTGTCTCAGACTCAAAGCGTGGACTTCGGGAGGGTTGTGGTGCATAGATGTGCAGGTTAAACATAAGTTGAGGTTCAACGTCTGTGAGATGGTACAGTGATCATATAAATCAGTGATTGAGAGGTGTAAATGAACTTACAATAGGGCTGGAAGAAGGGTGAATAACAAAAGTTATGTGACTGGCGCTAGTTTGGGACTGTGGCGAGTGACGATTGAATGTATCGGACATGGCACAGACTTCATGACTTCGCAGAAGCCTTTTTAAAGCATGCTGGCAATGTCAAGGCCACAACTCTGTGGAAAGGTGAACAAAGCGAAAGGCTGACACAAGTAAGA
>KN838595.1:145323-180226 GCA_000827195.1 Laccaria amethystina LaAM-08-1 | reverse complement strand
ATATATGTTCAAAATAGCACAAGGGCCTTGTACATAGTGTTTTATAATGTTTTTATAATGTTTAAAGCTATCTACCAGCTCTGAGTTTTAGGCCACTTGAGGCATGGCTCGAGCGGCTCTGAGCGGCTCTGAGCTGGTAGCCGATTTATCAGCTTGGCTGGCTAAAATAATGGCTCGGCTAACCGGCTCATCGGCTCCGAGCCGAGCCGTTTGCAACACTAGACATAATTCACCTGTCACACTGCCATTTGAATCTTGCCAGAGCACCGTCGTACTGGGCCTTACTAGGTGCTTTTAGCGTTGTAGGTCATTGATTTGGTCGTTCACCACCATGCTGAGGGAAGGAATGCTCCTTCCCTCAGTTCCGGAAACCCGCATCTTGGACTACTCCATTCGACTCACCATGGACGAATCACCTCACCCCTCCCAGAAGTATCTGGACTCACGTATGTACAATACAGTTGACACCACAGCACACTCACTCCTTGGTTTTCACGCCCCATGGCGTGGACGATGAGTCCCACGTACAGCCGGCTATCTCAGGCTGAGATACCGACCTTTTCAAAGTCGCAGCATGTATACCTTTCCCACCAATTTTCCTTCCAAACTTTGGGAGAAGACTACCGTGCTCTCATTTGACGATACCAGTTTGGCATCAGTGGTCACAAGATTGAGGTCCGAAAGGAAGTTGAAGTTGACGCGTTCTCTTCCACCATCACGGAAGGGGGGCCCGGAGAATTGTTCGTAGAAGGCAGTTTCTCATCTGCACCCCGCGACATTGTCCGTTTTTCAGTGTCTACTCTCGCGGCCGGCTTCAACCACCCTCCTCAATCTAACCAGGCGATCATACCGACGCCCCCTAAAGGCACCCTAGGCTCAAAGCCCAAGTCGTTCAGGTGTTCTTTTCCCATTCGAACGATGGCTGGATATCAAAATTACACTATGAACGATCAATGCTTCCGCCTTTCCCTGCCTTTCCCCTTCCGACCCATCCGTAGTAACAATGGGCTTCGACACTTCCTCCACCCAAAAAACCCACCGCAGAGATATCATCAGAATGTTCCCTCTTCGATCGCCATGGTAATCCCACCCCTGTCACATGTCCTCATCAACGGTTCCAGCAACGTCATCATCGATTGACGCTAGCACTAGAGGCAGAGAGCGACGAGTCCACGCTCACTCCACCGTCTCTGGACGTCCCCCGCGATGCACTTGAACCTTCACGTTGCTTTGGAAGCGGTACTGGCGCATCCAACAAAGCGCCAACCCCACCTCTCAAAAAGTCCTCATCCTCTTCGTCAAACTCCAAAGGAACGCTGCCCGATACGCTAGTATCGCTTCTAGGCGCCAACAGCGGAGATCTGGCTTTACGCTGGATCTCCCTCCTCGTCCTGCCAAAACCTTCACTCAAGGATGTTATTTTTGTAATCAACGTTAACCCGGATGACTCGGACCTTTTAAATAATACGAACGGGGGCCACCTTCCGGACTTCGCAGCTGGAAGTCCGTAGCCAAATGGTCTTCCGCTTCGTTGCGCCGAGTTTTATAAGACCAAGACGCCTGAAACGTTCAAGATCTCTCTGCCCACAAAACTCGTGTGAGTGCTCCCCTGTAGATTTTGTTAGCAATCATCTGCCGAACTCAATCAATTTGAAGGTTTACAGCACTACAATGAAACCATTCTACCGAGTGGCTGTCAGCATGTTTTTTGCGACCAACGTCATCCAGATGGCGGCGGGGTTGGCATGCAACAGCGGCTGTGCAGCTTGCTGGCTGGACAATAACAATGACGGTGTGGACACCAAGTTTACATGCACCGGCGGAGAGCAAGGGGTTGATTGTGGCGATGAATGTCCAACTGGTTACAATGGCATGCACTGCGCCCACATCGCGCGTTGCCTGTGAGCAGAAAAGGTTGCCCAAAAGACTAATAACACCTCACCTGCTTCCAAAATAGGTGTTCTCCGGGGCAGGCATTTAGTTGTCGTGACTTCGGCCCGTGTCAGTGCGGTTCCTACACAATGAGTGGCGGCCACCTATCTTGCAGATCCCTCGATGCATGTCAGACCTCCTGAACACCGGGCCCCTGATGAAACTGGAGGATACGGTTCCGACCTGTTACTATATTAACGCTACTGGCTAAGAAAGATCCTAAGATTAGCTCGGTATCTGCTACAGTGTAGTATGTAGTACGTTAGCACATTGTTTGGTGGCGCTTGTGACGGTTGCGTTTGAATTGGCAAACCTTGGGCAAACCCCTCCCCGGTTCAAATTTTACCAAAAACCCCAATCCAGCCAAAGCCTCAATTCAAGGTACAGTAATTACTACGCGATTGACGGAAGCGAAGGAACAGGGGACTGTTGCCCAACGCGTGCATCACGGTTCCCAGCCCTGTTTACCTTCTATAATCCTTGCATAATCCCCTATGTTCTTTTCCTAGTCGCCGAGCTTTCAAGACCTCTTCGTAATCGACTTTGTTGGCGAAACGTTCCTTATTAATTACGGAGTGAAAAATGGATCCTCCTTTAAGCTTTAGGTGCCATCGTCACTATTCCTCAAGGACGCGGTGTTGTTCGTTTCATTGGCCCAACACCATTCTATTAGAAAATGGGTTGGCGTAGAGTTGTACGAACCCAATGGCAAGAACGACGACTCCGTCAACGGAATCCATTACTTTACATGCAAGATGAACTACGGTGTATTCACTCGGCAGAGTCAAATCAAAGGAGTTCATGGTTCAGAGATCGATGCGGGTCCTCGCGCGGTACGAATCTGTTCTGAAATTTGGAAAGTACGTGAATTGAAGCTTTGCTAGGTGCCGAAACCTCCACCTCCCACAACTCGTCCGAGTGTGGGTCACCAACTGACACCAAGCGCGTCAGGATTATTACGGGCAAATTCTTTTCGCAGCTCCCCATCTTCCAACCTATCTTCCAACCCATCTCCACGGTCTGCAAGTCCTGTAAAACCAGTAACGGCCCCAGTGCCTACAACCTTGCTGACGACACCAGCAGCGCTGGGCTTGCGATTTGCAAAGCCACCACCGGCTTCACCCACGAAACGAACACCTCCACTTTCCCTACAACCGCGCAGGTCATTGGAATTTCGATCAGCATCGCAGGAGACTCCTACCTCGGCGTCACGCGAGTCTCCACCAAACATCCTGTCACCAAATGGCACTACTCCCAGAACATCATCACCACTGACTTTGCCACCCCGACAAGCTTCACCACCGCCACAACCACCCTCATCATCTCATCTAGGTGCAACACCAACAAATGGGCGACCATCGTCTAGGGCTGCCTCACCCCCAGGAAGGCCACCTGTCGATGAACAAGAACTTCAAGACCTGCGAGATAAAGTTCGTGTCCTCGAAGCCAAACGCACTGATGACGCCCGACATATTCGAGAGCTCGAGACACGGCTCTCAGAAGCCCAATCCTTTGTCGCCCTTCGTCCCAAGCTCAATTCGCTGCAAACAGAACTAATAGCCATCAGGAGAGAACTCGCTGATTCGTTCCAGCTCTCCCAACTTTCTGATACGCGGGTGGCAGACGCGCAGGAGCACTTGGAAATGGCCATGTTGGATAAGGAGGTCGCAGAAGAAAGGGCAGAGCTTGCGGAGACGGAGTTAGAGGAGATCAAAGAGAAGTTGGCAGTGTTGGAAGTTGAGAACGGGGTGCTAAAGGGGGGAGGAGGTACTGGTGAAGCAAGCGATGATACTGCTAAATCATCAATGGCGTACATCCAGCTTGAGAAACACAACGAAAGTTTGAAAGAGGCGCTAATCAAGCTTCGAGACCTGTCACAAGAAACAGAACAGGAGCAGAGAAGGCGGATTTCTAAGATGGAAAAGGACATTGTTGGGATTGACGAACTCCAATGTCAGTTACCTTCCCTGGTGTCACTTACAGCGCTTATCCTATGGCACAGGACAATATGAGGAATCCTTGACCAAACTGTCAATGCCGAAACTGAAACTGCAGTTAGACGATACCTTGGGTTCCGAAGAGATGCCTGTCCAATTGACTGAGCGCAACCTAATGCTGGGCGAGGTAAGTCAAGTATATGCACTCCCGAATCGCGCTAATGCTTTATTCGTTCAAGAAAATGGAAGAGATGCGGATCACAATCGAAGACCTCGAGGCCCTCAAAGAGCTGAATAATGAGCTTGAGGAGAATCATATGGAAACAGCAAAACAACTCCATGAAGATCTTGGTTTGTTACGGCGTTGCCTTTCATCCCACATCCCTCTCACAGCTAATCTCTGTATAGACCAAAGGAGTGGATCAGCGTTATTGTCAAGTACGACTTTCAACCCCTCGTTCTTTTTTGAGGTGCTAACCTACTTTGCTAAATAGGATCCAAGCGCAATTCGACCATTTGGCGGAAACCTACTTTGGTGGTTTCGATTATGATCTAGCAGAACGCGAACTGGGATATCTTATGACATTAGATCTGGACCTGGACATGTGCTCTGCGTCTTTGTGGCTGACAAAAACGGCTGTGGAGGCTACCATCAACGACAAAGGTGCGTGCCATATTATCAAGATGCTGATAGAAGCTAATACCTCGCTACAGACGTAGAGTTGGACATGGGAGGCTATGATACCGATTTGGAATTGTTCGAGCCGTTGTTGAAACTCCTCGAACAGTGCAAGGGTGCTAAAACGCTGTTCAAGTCGGCTTCTTTTACCTTGACCAAGCTTTGTAATTCTGACTCGTGGCGAGGACCTGATTAAGGATTCAACAGCTTTGAAAGCTCATCTCATCCCTCAGATAAAAGCCCTAAGCGATCACGTTGCAGATCTTGTGAACTTTGGCTTTTCGGTGTGTGCCCTTCTTGTATTGAAGTACCCTCCACTGTTTCTGATGCAAATCATCTAGTTGGCTCAAGGTCTCATCCCGCATCTCGGTGACGCCCGCAGTGCAAAGTCTGCTCTCCAATTGACAACCATTCTTGGCACCGTCAAGCAGACTGTGACATCTACTGTGGCGAAAGATATGAACACAGGTGCATCGACATGGGAAGCTGTTGGCGGTTCTATTATGCATCTCACTGAAGAAGCTAGCAAGCTACTGCCACTGGTCCTGGAAAACGAGAGCGTTTTGAAGAGTGCGTGTTTTTTTTTTTTTGTTGCTAGTCCTGTCCATGATTCTGATAGCGCTATCAGTTACCGGCGTGGCACCCTGGGTAACAAGGACCGCTGAGCTCAGCTGGCAGTCAACAACCAACCAAAACGCAAAGTAGCCTCTCTCAACGTTGAGATGCAATGCTTGGTGCGCACTTTGCTTGCTGAGGACCAGAACATTCAAGAGGCTACAGTCAAAATCGAGCTTATGGAGAGGCGCATGGAGACCGTGAAAACAGGCAGACACCATTGTTGACATTGAGACAAAGATAAACAAGGGCAAGGAACAGGAGAGAGCCTATGAAGAAGCAATTGAGCAGTTACAGGCGGACATCGATGCCATTGAGCAGGAGAATGCGAGGCCGAAGAGCTTGAGCGCTGGACAGGAGCGGCTGCATATGTTGATATTGTTTTCCTTTCGATGGTTCATTGCTGATTCGACGGTTTTGCAGAAATTGGAACCCAACCTATCGAAATCGAAAACGTGCCGATTGAAGGTGGCCTAGAAACGTGATACCTTTTGGACCAGGTAACTACCTCCCGTCACTTCCGTTATGTCAGCCTAATGTTTTCCCGTAGATTGAAGCCCTCCGTGGAACTGTTCGGTATCTCAGAACAGAAAATTCTTTCCTCAAAGGCGAAGACTTGCCATGGTCAAGGTGGATGTTACTGTTCAGTGATGGTAGGAGTTTTTATGTATAATTGTGGTAGTCTATTGGATTAATCAAGCATGAATTCAAATCCTGGCACTAGCTTGAGACAATTTGAAAGTTTGAAGACACTATGGGAAAATACTAATAGTTATAGGTTGGTAGGCTGCAGGGAGGTTATCAAGTGCAACCTGTCAAGAAAAATCAAACAGAAGAATGTATATGCAAGTGGTGATTTATGTCATTGATGAAATCCAGTTCTCAACTGCTTGGTGGTGCTCTGCATGCTCCCTTACACTGTTCTCTGCATTCCTCCCTAGATCCAAAGCCATTGATGGCCATTGTGCCTCACTGTCTGTGCCATCATCATCAAAGTCTCCTTCCATTTGCAAAGGCAATTCCAAGAAATTGATATTTTGCAGTTCTTTATAGTTATTGTGCCCAAACTTCTTGATCACACACTGCAGGTAATGCCAGCGAAATAAGCCTGGTGGTGGAATATTGTTGTGGAGGGGGTGGGGAGGGCTTGCATGTTGCCCATGAATGAGAGGGGAGTTGAAGTAGTTGTCTCCTCTTTCAAATGTCCCACTTATGGTGTAATCCAAATCCACAGTGTCATCTGAATCAACAAACAAATGGCACTCATAAAGGTCCTAAATGGTTGGTCAATAAAAATTTTGGAGATGAGAAGATAAGAACTTCTTACTGGAGCAACAAAATGAAAGCCCAACTGATACAAGTCAAACAAATCATCCAGAGTCATTGACAGATTCAAGCCAAAAATCTCATCAAAGATAGAGAGATTGGGAGGAGGGTCAGTGGATGTGAATGTTGCAAAGATAATTTGTGCAGTGTGATCCCCCATGCGCTTGGGGCATATATGACTGTTCAAAAGTGGACGAACTGCTTGTGACACCCAGCACTTTCCATCACGCTGCCTGACATGATCAGCCATAGTACTTGCATTTCCAGTTGTGCTGGTATGAGATTTTCCTGCACGGAGACTGATTTTTGCCAGGCCAACTGTAACTCCCATAGGAAGATCATACCGATACAGTGAGGCAGTTAGCGGATCTGTGTCAGTGACCAGAAGCCACTGCTGTTCCCTCCATATGACCAATGAGCCACGGCGGTTGACTGGATCACATATATCATGTGCAATATTGATCAGCCAATGTGATGCTTCTTGGCAAGAGTACTGAAGGAATTCAATGAGGGGTCCACTGAGGAGGTGGGTTGAGGTGGTGTGTGGAAAGTCATTGCCAGGGGTCAAGGCTTGTATGGCAAGAGCATTGTTTGAAATGATTGGCAGTGGATCAGAATATAAATGGACATGATGTGAGTATATGTCAAGTGAGAGAAGACTGGGTGTGGCAATAGGTTCACTTTTCCCATGCAGATTGTTTTGTTTTTCGGCAGTTTTCTTCTTTTTCTTGAACAGTCCCAAAAACGAGGACATAGATAAACCCATAATGCTGACCTGAGATGGTGGGCTTTTACACAAGCGACACTCCTCAAACAGTGGGGTAGTGCTTGAGCTGATGTCATGGAGGTAAACAAGAACAAACATGCAGCGCATGAGCGCAACGGCCTAATTACTCTTATTTTAAAGTAATCCCCGGCTTTCGTGTGTACATATTTGGCTCCTCTCCATTTCCAGTTTCGCAAGCTGCCGAAGTGGAGCGAGGCATGTCTTGTACTAGTAATGCAAAACCCCGCAGGACTCATGGAACCATTCTAGAGATTGGGTTGAATCAAAAGCTTGAGGTGTAATAAATGTTGATTTTCAACTCTGAGAAGAACCTTATGGCCCCAATAAATTGTACGTGACAGCAAAGTTAACAGCAGATAATTTGTGCAGAACCAAGATAACACAAGGTACATCGGATAGAGACATGAACGTGAGAGAGGAGGCCTGTGAATCAAGCTATGGCAGTTTTGCAACCCATGATCCGAACTAAATTGTAAGCCGAGCTCAGCACCTCACTTCGGAAAGAAGAGAAAACGTACCAGGACAATCAGGTTCACCTAGACCGTACAGCATTTCTGTTGGATGAAACACGAGAGCTGGACGTGAAATGAAGGGGGAGGGTAGACTTCGAGGGTGATTTGTCAAGCCGGTGGAGATATTGAAGGCGGAAAGAGGTACAAGCTTATCCAAGGGTTGGATCGCCGTGCGTTGAGACCTCCAATATGCTGGGCTGATAGCAGAAGTTCTGCAGAGAAGTAACATTAGTACAAAACCGCCTAAAACACTTACGCAGCAAAGACATTGGAATGAGGGTGGACATCGGAAGCGGAGAGTCCTTGCTGATGAATGTGCCACGATTGCGTGGGAGAATCAGAGCCTCGTAGATCCCAGAGTTTCACCTGACCATCCATGCTAGAGTACGGCAGCTTCAGTGACGCAAACTCCAAGTGGACATAGACACTGACCTTGCAGACAAGAACCTTCCACTCAGCTTCGGGTGGTACCGTACGTTTTGCACCCAAGATGTGTGATCAAAAAAGGACCTCACTATAGCCTCATCGCCTTCAAGTCGACGTTCAAACACTTTAATGGTGCCATCAGCAAAATTCGGAATGAACATTTGAGAAAACCCCCTATATGCCCCTCCATGACCATGGCCGTAACCTCCCTGTGGAGTGGCGGGACGTGAGTAAGGTGAGGCATATTGTGCTACACTGAGATTGGGTGAAGGCGGATGCGAGATGTCTGCAACTTCGGGCTGGAAGTGAACGTGAGTGGAAATGGTAGGTGAAGCTCGTCTGTCGTCCAATAAAGATGGGAAAGCGATGCCATTCGCCAGGGATTTCAGGACGTTGACAAGGGATGAGGTTCGACGAAGGGTGTTTGACACTCCACTAGATATTGTGCTTGTCATGGTCATGGTGTCACTCATCCCAAACCCATTTAATCATTCCGCCACAGCTTGATTCGTAAGGTCCTCGTCATGCAAAGGCGAATGATGATGTCCACTCGTGGAAGCTCCCCATTTCTGAACTTCTTCCCAATAAATCTAAGCGCAGACGACAATGTATCCCCGCCACTCTTTGACTAAGCAGCTGATGAGAACGAGTAATTCATTTCTGCACATGGGACTCGCGTCGTCCTTGATGGCAAGCGGGGCACCAGTAGCGACAGCCACCTCCATCCTGAAGTGAACGCGTTCCTCCAATTGAAACATCGTCCCCGAGCCTCCACCACACAAGACAGTCAAAATCGTTCTCCTGAAAGCGCCAGAAGAGCCAAACTTACTAGTTCGCTGGCTGGTTGGAGCGGTATGACTTGAGCTGCCGTGTGACCGAGCTCTGAGGTGACGCGCCGCTCCAAGATCGCCACTGTACATATGTTGACACCGCCGATATGCTACAAGAAGTAGAAAATTCGGGACCTGGGTGCTTGATGTGGACAGCTTCATCTTCACCCACGTTGTCCTTGCTGTCCTTTCTCGAGCCAGAATCGCACCTCGAACTAAGAGTCCTTCTCTGGTCGACGAGATTAACACATTCACTCAAACGAAAGTCAGTCCCACGAACCTCCGAGTCAGGACTTATAAGTTACACTGGGCGAAGCTGCAGAAGACTAACTCCTCGCGAGAGTACAAAGCCATACAAGATCAAAGTGGTACCGAGGCGGTTGGGATGCCGGAGGCTGGCATACTTGTCGGCGTTGTGGGCGTTGGTGATATGATGCTCACGTGAGCTGGACTTCACATCAAGTCATTTACATAAGATGCCCTCATTTGATGCGGAGCACGTCATGACTGAGAATGTGGTTTTCTGTATGGACTTTGCTGCCTTGACTCGATCCGATTCTTTCAGAAATTTTTTGGCCTACCAGGTTCTTCCCTTCCACGGAGTGGGAGTTGACGAGCTGCTAGAAGGCCAACCGAATGTATGCAAGAGGGCTCTGTATGATCCATATTTCCGTGGTTCGTCCATGTCAGCTATGTTCACAGGCTCGCGTTGGTTAAACGTATGTCTAAGCGAATTATATGACTGGTTGGGTTATGAAAGAGGCAAGAAAGGCGACCAGAACATGCTTCAAATACAAACGTTTGAATTTGAGTAGGTTTCTTGCATTGCCGACTGATATTCTCTTCGGGGTCAGCCTACTTCTTCTGCTTCTCAAATCCTCCTTACCTTTTGTCCAGATATTTGAGTGCTTGCACCCTGTGGACCTCTATCATCTCATACAATCTACTAGAACCGTCAGAAGTATAATTCTGCATCCAAGGTACAGAGGGGTGTGGACAAGTGCTTTTCGCGAACACAAGGACTTGCCATCCTGCCCGAAGGGTATATCCGAACCCCAATGGTCATCTCTTTTATTCGGTCCCGACACTTGTGATGTGAGTCGATTTACTAGTCGAATTTAATCTCAATTAATACCCCTCAACAGATCTGTGGGAATCGTGGGGCTCTTGCCGACTTTTCCTTCCAGAAACGACTGTGTGAAGCATGTTGGGTTGGTAATGAATGGCCCACAACTTTCAGCCTATTAATCTCTCTTTCCTTTAGGGAACTCATTTGGTGTACCAACGCGATATGGTCCACATCATATCAGAAAACCCACCAAACCAGCTTCTTGTTGTCTGGTCACTGGTTCCGAGAACATTTCGTCGAGGTAAGTGAGCGAGTATTCGTGGCATGAGAAGGCTGACTCTCTCTACAGGCGGCACAACCCATTTCCTTAGCAACATGGGTGGATCCCACGAGGCCAGCTATGCACGATATCTGAGAAAGGACGTTGAGGCAATGGTTGACAAGGTAAAGGAATTCCTAGGCGACATTGCTGCGGAGGTACCAGGTGCCGCCGAAAAATATCGAGTCTTCTTATCCGAGGTTACAGCCAAACGTGACGAGAATGACGTTGTGCGTGTTTCTCATGGCAATTGCGGCTTTCTCTCAATGTGTTGTAGAATGCGTCAGGAGCCAACGGATGGGCACAGACCATTTATAGTCATTTATTTTCTGAAAGGGAACGTTCAAAAAAAGAGATGGCCAAAAGGTAAGCATCTCTGTCATTGCGACTTTTCTGGTATGTTGAGATATCTATACACAGGTGTATGACTCGACTTGCGAACATAGGGCATGACCCACGTGATACAGCTGCTGCTCAAAACATGGCTTTTACTATATTGTTCAGACATAGCGCCACACGACTCACACGGAAGGGTAAGCGTCTTATGCAGCCGAACTCTGGTTTCTAATGATTTATTCCTGAAGTGTACCGGAAGATCAAGCCTAAGCTTGAAATAATAGTGAATGCGCAAAAAAGGAAGAGACTGATTCTGGAACGTAAAGATGTGGTCAAGTCATGTTATACCGAATATAGCAGGACGTTGAAGCCAGAACAGTGGACATCTATCATGCCTCTGCATGAAGTTTTCAAAGATACACTCTTCAAAGATTTTATTTTTTCTGAAGCTGATGTTATTAGAGAGATTTCAAAGAAAGACGCGCTGGCTCGTTTCCCTCAGCTCACTCTAGAGTTCATGGACTCCCAAGTATACCGTCTGGCTTCCTTGCTGCCGGGAGGTGCCGATCACTCCGTCGCTTCTATAGACTGTTACGCCCGCCTAAATTTGGCAACATCTGTTTTCGATTGCAGGTTATGTCAGTTTCACGATATCTCTGGCGTGGCACTTTGTGGATGGACGAATATTTGCTCGCATATGAACCAGAAATCTCCAGAATCTTCTGTTCCCCATCTGAGGCTCGAGTTCAACTCGGTCGGTTCTGCTACTTCACTCTCGCTCATACGCTCCTTGGGGCTCGACCCTGGGACAACGACGCCAAAACAGCTTGACTTGATTGACGCCCGCTTTTTTTGTGGAACCTGCCCCATCTTGTCTATGCGAGGTATCCGAGGACGAAAGGCATATACATGGACAGAATGTGTAGGTTTCTTGGTGATCATTGTCGTCTTTCTAGTTTATTGAAAGTTGCATAGATTACTCATGCACCGACACATGCAACGTGTTCTTGGCAGCTTCTCACACCGGAAGCGACGCGATTCGTGAAAGAGCAAGAACCCCTTTACCCTTCCCCTATGTCGTTGGCCTGGGGATGCAACCACTGCTCGGAACATTTTGAAAAGAGTGTTTCGCTTCCGTCTGCAAAGGCTCATGTCGATGAAAGGTGAGTCATCGTTCGACCACTTTCTCGTTCCCCTCAATTCACGCTTCATTTACCGTAGTCATGGTATTGAGCAGCCAGTCGTTGGCAAAGATGTCATCGCGTATAAGCACCAGTTCAACTTTCCACGAGGCTATAGTTCTCGCAAACCCTTTCGCTATTCACTGGAACCCCCTTGCCAGTTCATGTGTAAAATGTGCCCGAAGCGACCGATTTACCAGCTATGGTCGATGGAGTACTTGGTACCGCATCTATGGAGGAAGTGAGTATCAAATTATTGTTATTTTGGAAACACTGGATGATGTATATTGTCAGGCACCACGTAGCTGAGCCCCGTCAACACGATCATTGGGAAAAGGTTGAGATCGTTGCACAAAATTGACATCTACGCTTGCAAATTCCGGGTCAGTCCATCACGCTATGTCGGATGATTTCATGTCCACTTCCGTCGATGGAGGAATCACACAACGACAAAAGGGGAGGAGCGCGATTGATCGAAGTGTTGTCGCAATCCTCCAAATTGTGCAAACAGCCTGATGTAGCGGTCCAGGATCTGGGGTAAAACGATTCAATCTACATGTTGTTATAATGGACTCGAGATGATATCAAGCGCGAAGACTCCGGCGACATGGTCAAGTGGCGGATGAATCGGATGGGATCGTCGAGAGAGGCCTTAGAGGCGGTGAATTTTGAGTACTTCAATTTACATAAATCGATTAGATTAGATTACTTAGATTAGATGCAATTTTATTTTATCGAACGACAAAACGGTATTCTTGCGGTATTCACTTCTTCCTTTCCTCCAACTCTTCGTCGACCAGCACATCATGTCCACCCCTTCATACTCACTCTTCTGCCTGGGTAACCCCCTGCTTGATGTGCAGGTTACCAACGGCGAGGAGCTCCTCAAAAAGTACGATTTGAAGGCGAATGATGCCATTCTGGCAGAGGAAAAGCATGCACCGATGTACGTCTCCATCCAAATGAATCCAAGTTTGTAAAGGCAACTAATCATATATTATCAACAGCTATGATGAGCTCGTCAAGGAGCACCAGGTCACCTATGTGGCTGGAGGCGCGGCTCAGAACGCTGCGCGTGGTGCTGCTGTGAGTTTTCTTCAGTAAGTTTCTGATCAACACCCAATCTAAAACCGAAAAAAGTATGTACTGCCCCCGGGCTCTGTCGTTTACACCGGATGTGTCGGTGACGACGATCTCGCTGAGCAGCTCAAGACTGCTAACAAGCGAGAAGGGCTGGACCAAGTATACCAGGTCAAGAAAGGCGACAAGACTGGAGCTTGTGCTGTTATCATCACTGGCCACCATCGGTTAGAGTTTTTGTTACTTCTAAAGAGAGGGGTTTTGATATGTTGTGTACAGATCGCTCGTCACCACTTTGCGATCTGCAGAGAAATTCGACCAATCCCACCTTTCTACCCCTGAGGTCGCTCGCGTCGTCAAGGGCGCTAAGTTCTACTACGTCGAAGGCTACTTTTTGACCCATGGCGTCTCCTCAGTTTTGGAATTGAGCAGCAAGTCGACTGAAGCTGACAAGGTTCGTTGAATTGGTAACGTAAACACCATCTCCACTGACATTTCTTATCTCGCAGACCTTTATTCTCAACCTTTCTGCCCCATTCATTCCCCAATTCTTTGGAAACCAAGTCTCCCAGATCCTGCCATTCACCGACGTTGTCATCGGAAACGAAGCTGAGGCTGAATCATGGGCAACGGCCAACGGCTATCCTGACGTCAAAGACCTCCCAGGAATCGCCAAGACCATTGCACTCCTTCCCAAAAAGAATCCCGCCCGTCCCCGTGTCGTTGTATTTACCCAGGGCGCGCAATCTACTGTGTTGGTTACGGCTGAAAAGCCCGACAGCCCGCAGATCTTCCCTGTGCATGCCCTTACTGACGACCAGATCGTCGACACTAACGGCGCTGGTGATGCCTTCGCTGGTGGATTCATTGGCGCTCTCGTCGCTGGAAAGAACCTCGAGGAAGCTGTCGAGGCAGGGCACAAGTTGGGTGGAATGTGTGTACAGCAGGTAAGCAATTTAATCGTTTGACATAGTACACTATTTCCGACGTCTTTTATATTGCAGGTTGGCCCCCAATACAAGTGGCCAAAGATTCAAATCCTCTAGAATATACCCTCGAGCATCCCCCACATGTAGCATATATATACCTTGCCACTCTCAACAGCGGCAACACCTACAGACCCCCTGTAGTGTCCACCATCCCTGGATTCGATCTGCATGTAACCATAGAAAGAAAAAGATGCTTTGATAAACAATCATGCGCATTTTCCTCCATTTCAAGGCAACATCAAGGTCCCATAGAGGAAAGGCGATGACCCGACGCATCACTTGATGTCTGGCGAACTTTGGTCAGCGATATACCTGTGGGTGATGAAAGGGCGTCGTAAGACAGACTCACACATTAAATAAAAAGAGCTCAGAAACAGCGGATATCGCGTAGATTAGAAGCCGGTTTATAATCTATCTCCAAACGTAAGTGTTGTGATTCATTTTATTACAATATGCTTCGTGGTTCCGGACAGGCGTTATAAATAGTAGGAAGAAAGCACATTGAAAAGTGAGAGAAGGATGATGAGGGTCATGAAGAGCGAGGAGTAGTCTCATAATAATCAGAGAAGACGACATAGAGGGATCGGCGTTCTCATGAGGGGGGAGGCGAGGCAAGAGATTCCTAGAAATAGTTTGTAGTCAGACAAGCGAAAGCATGAATCGAACTACGGGACCATACCTGTGTCAAAAGTTCAGCTGTTATAAAAGGTACGAGGTCAGCTAAAATTCTTTATTAAATATAAAACTGCTTACCTGGATTGAGCATGGGCTCTCCATCCTCGGTAAGTATATGTTCCATCGGTTCTGGGCGATCAAGTGGAGGACCGTACCCATGCAGACCATTCAAGTCATTGAGTCCCGATGTCCTGTCGGTATTCTCAAGGCTCTGCGACCCAACTCTCGTGCCAAACAAGCTTCGACTACCATCTAACTCGAGCTCGCTTTGCCGTTGAGAGGCTTTTTCCGCCTCTGCGTGAAGCTTGATGACCGCCTGCATGGCCATTTCCACTTCCTCGGCGGTAAGTTGGGGTGTTGGTGAAAGACAATGTTCCATCGTTGATAAATTAGAGCTACAGCTGGAATTAGAAGTTGACATGGGATCTGGGGAAGAGGTTTCTGGGCTGATGGGACTGCCGTTGGATGAGGATGCGCTTATGTTGTTTGTTGTTGCTGGGTGGGCGGAAGATGACGGTAGCGGAGGGTAGCTCCCATTGGTTCGATAGTGCGGAGAGGGTGTATAATATACATTCTGGGGTGGTGGGTATGAATAGGTCATAGGGACCAGGAGGCTTGGTGCGTTGTGGGGGTAGACCCAGTTCGGTGTTGTCCTTGCTGAAGACGTTGGTAAACCAATTGGGGAATATCGTGGTTGTGGAGGGACATAAGCTGCACCATAAAACTGTAAGAAGCGACGGTGACAAGAGTTGCTTGGGACGTACTCATGGTAGCAGTATGTGAACGGTAATAACTAGAAGGACCGCCAACATTCGGTGTGCCCTGATGTGTTTCGACTGGAATGCATGTTGCCTTCTCTTTTCCTTTCCGTGAAGGGGTTCCACTCCTGCTTCGAGATTGGTTGCTTGAGGAGGCTTCCTCGGTTCCGTCGGTTTTCTCCTGCCCAGGGGATTCGATGACGACACCATTATGCCTACAGAGAGACGTCCCTCAACACATGTTCGTAGGGATCTTGAAAGTCGCACCTAGATTTCTGATGTCTCCTCTGTGCATCCGTCTGCACAAGAATGAGTCATTTCACCTATGGTCCGGAGTAAGAACGACGAACTCGTGTAAAGGTTGCATCACATTGCGGACATGCACTAGAGGGAACAACGGCGTCAGCACACACAAGAGAATTGCGCGGCGCTGGGGGTTGGGACGAACAAACCAGGCATAGAATGCAGTTTTGTCGTCCGCTGGTGTCGCTTGAGATCAGCTTCGCGAGCGAACTGTTTGTTGCATCCATTGATTTTACATGGCCAGATGCCCGTGGTGACATCCTTTTTCTTCTGGGCAGCTTTCTTCTTCTTGGATGTTGTCTCTTTTTTGTCGTCCGGCTGCTGAGAGTTTCTTAATATTGCAGGTACCACTTAAGATGTACTCACGAGGTCATTTGCAGTCGAATCAGCCCTAACCATTGTTTTTGAGAGCGTCAAGCTTGAACCCTTCCAGTGCCTTGTAATGAATGTGGTTGAATCCCTGAAAGACGTTGCTGGCTGGCAGTCGTCAGCTGTGGATGAGCGTCGCGTTTCTGTATGACGGTACTCTTGTTATCCCGACTGGGTTCTTCGGCTATCATCCCGTTTCGGCGAATTCTGGGACCCATAGGTGAGGAATAATTACCATGAATAGATTCCGTTTGACATGCTGGGTATATACTAATGCTGTAGGTAGGAAGGTATACATATGGAATGCAAAAATGCAAGGGATCCGGAGATCTAAAGTGCACCGATAGCGCTGGCTCTCTCCATCAATCCGTGAACTCGTCTATTCAACCGTTCTGCCTCCGCCTTGCGCTCCCAAATCTGATGTGAAGGACTTTTCTTCTTCGGCAACCATACTTTCCCTCCCTTCGCCTCTGCTCGTTTGGTGTTCAGAGCAGAAAGGTCGACAACCCGTGGGGAAGACGAGAATTTGATGACATCACGATACAGCATCTTTGTTTCTGTGGTCAATGTTCGCAGTGTTGGTGGTGAATCGTTAATCTCCGAATCAAAGTCGTCCGTATCCGAGTTCCCTGACGGATCGAGGGGAGGAGTTGGCATCCTTGAGATGGGCTGCGGCAGCGGAGAAAGGGACTCTATTTCCCGGAGCAAGTCTTGGCCTTTGAGGAAAGAATTTTCTGTTCTGAGATACCGAACAGTTCCACGGAGGGCTTCAATCTATGAGAAAACATTAGGCTGATAAAAAGGAAGTGACAGGAGGTAGTTACCTGGTCCAAAAGGTATGAAGTTTCTAGGCTACCTTCAATCGGCACGTTTTCCGTTTCGACAGGTTGAGTTCCAATTTCTGCAAAACCATTAAATCAGCAATGAACCAACAAAAGGAAAACAATATCAGCATACGCTGCCGCTCCTGTCCAGCACTCAGGCTCTTCAACCTCGCATTCTCCTGCTCAATGGCATCGATGTCCGCCTGCAACTGCTCAATTGCTTCTTCATAGGCTCTCTCCTGTTTCTTGCCCTTGTTTATCTCTGTCTCAAGGTCAACAATAGTGTCTGCCTGCTTCTTGACGGTCTCCATGCGCCTCTCCATAAGCTCGATTTTGACTGTAGCCTCTTGAATGTTCTGGTCCTTAGCACGCAAAGTGCGCACCAAGCCTTGCATCTCATCGTTGAGAGAGGCTACTTTCCGTTCTGCTTCGATGTTGACTGCAAGCGCAGCTTTGACCTCAGCAATCCTTGTAACCCAGGGTGCCACGCCAGTAACTGAGAGCGCTATCAGAATCATGGACGGGACTAGCAACAAACAAAAAAAACGCACTCTTCAAAACGTTCTCGTTTTCCAGGACAAGTGGCAGTAGCTTGCTACCTTCCTCAGTTAGATGCCTAATAGAACCGCCAACAGCTTCCCATGTCGATGCACCTGGCTTCATATCTTTCGCCACAGTAGATGTCGCAGTCTGCTTGACGATGCCAAGAACGGTCGTCAATTGGAGAGCAGACTTTGCACTGCGGGCGTCACCGAGATGCGGCATGAGGCCTTGAGCCAACTAGATGATTCGCGTCAGAAACAGTGGAGGGTACTTCAACACAAAAAGGTGACATACCGAAAAGCCAAAGTTCACAAGATCTGCAACGTGATCGCTGAGTGCTTTCATCTGAGGGATGAGATGAGCTTTCAAAGCTGTTGAATCCTGAATCAGGTCTTCGAGTCGTTTCGTAAGTTTCCTGTGCCACAGAGTCAGATATACAGAACGTGGTCAAAGTAAAAAAAGCCGACTTGGATAGCGTTTTAGCACCCTTGCACTGTTCGAGGAGTTTCAACAACGGCTCGAACAGTTCCAGATCGATATCATAGCCTCCCATGTCCAACTCTACGTCTGTGGAGACGCATTAGCCACTGTCAGCATCTTAATTATATGGCACGCACCTTTATCGTTGATGGTAGCCTCCACAGCCGTTTTCGTCAGACGCAAAGACGCAGAGCACATGTCCAAATCCAGATCCAATGCCATAAGATATCCCAATTCGCGTTCTGCCAGATCATAATCGAAACCATCAAAATAGGTTTCCGCCAAATGGTCGAATTGCGCTTGGATCCTATTTAGCAAAGTTGGTTACCACCTCAAACAAGGACGAGGGGTTGAAAGTCGTACTTGACAATGTCGTTGACACACTCTCCTTCCTTGAAGTCATCGCGACGAAGCAAACCAATATGCATATCGATTCGTTTTTCGAGGGGGGCGATTTCTGGGTAGAGCCGGCCAATGTTAAGGAAAGTCTCGACATCGCACTTGCGAAGGATTGCTGCAAAGCGCTTGCAGAGCGTTGACAGGCCAGAGACACGGCCTCTCATCTATGAAACGGATTAACAAAGTAATATGGAAAACAAAGGGGCTTACCTCGCATATGCCAACAAGTGCCTCGGAAACAGGACCGTTGAGAGCGTCGGGCAATCCATGAGCTTGCGTGACGACCATATTGATCAAGTCCACTTTGGCTGCCATCCGTTGGAAGAACATGTAGCATCTTGTGGCGTCATTGTCGGATTCAACATAGATTTGCGGCAAATATGGCTGTGTTGTTCCGTCAGTCAACGAGAATTAGGATTAAGAAGGAACAAAATCGAAACCTGAACGATCTCCAACATCTCTTTGTGTTCTTTAGCTTCCCACTTCGCTAGTTCCAGATCTATACTCCTAGCTTGGTTCTTGGAAGCAGATGATTGTAACTTGAGGTTGAGCGACATCATAGCAGCTGTCTGGGAGGCTGCTCTATCTGATTCAGACTGTGCGGACTGTGTTTGGGCCCGTAGGCTATCGAGATCACTTAGAGCCAAAAGAAAGGGCATTTAAGATGATGAGGCAACCAGGGTAGAAAAAGGAGCACCTCTGGAGCTGCATAACGAGTTCCCTGAACTGATTGATGGTGTTTTCGAGGTCCAGGCAAGTTTCTTCCAAGGTTTCTATTTTATGTACATGTTCGCGTATTTGCATGTCCCTTCGGTCTATACAGAGATGAACTGTGAGAGGGATGTGAGATAAAAGGCAACGCCATAACACACCAAGATCTTCATGGAGTTGTTTTTCTGTTTCCATATGATTCTCCTCGAGCTCATCATTCAGCTCTTTGAGGGCCTCGAGGTCTTCGATTGTGATGCGCATCTCTTCAATTTTCTTCAATGAATAAAGCATTAGCGCGATTCGGGAGTGCATATACTTGACTTACCTCGCCCAGCATTAGGTTGCGCTCCGTCAATTGGACAAGCATTTCTTCGGCACCTAAGGCATCGTCTAACTGCAGTTTCAGGTCTTCGATTTGAGTTTCCGCATTGGACAGTTTGATCAAGGATTCCTCATATTGTGCTGCGCCATAGGATAAGCGCTGTAAGTGACACCGAGGAAGGTAACTGACATTGGAGTTCGTCAATCCCAACAATGTCCTTTTCCATCTCAGAAATCCGTCTTCTCTGCTCCTGTTCTGTTTCTTGTGACAGGTCTCGAAGCTTGATTAAAGCCTCTTTCAAACGTTCGTTGTGTTTCTCAAGCTGGATGTACGCCATTGATGATTTAGCAGTATCATCGCTTGATTCACCAGTGCCTCCTCCCTCCTTTAGCACCCCGTTCTCAACTTCCAACACTGCCAACTTCTCTTTAATCTCCTCTAACTCCGTCTCCGCAAGCTCTGCCCTTTCTTCTGCAACCTCCTTATCCAACATGGCCATTTCCAAGTGCTCCTGCGCGTCTGCCACTCGCGTGTCAGAAAGTTGGGAGAGCTGCAACGAATCCGAGAGTTCTCTCCTCGTGGCTATTAGTTCTGTTTGCAGCGAATTGAGCTTGGCCTGGAGTTTGGGACGAAGGGCGACAAAGGATTCGGCTTCTGAGAGCCGTGTCTCGAGTTCTCGAACATGTCGGGCGTCATCAGTGCGTTTGGCTTCGAGGACACGAACTTTAGCTCGCAGTTCTTGAAGCTCTTGTTCATCAGCAGGTGGTCTTCCTGGGGGTGAGGCAGCCCTAGACGATGGTCGTCCATTTGCTGGTGTTGCGCCTAGATGAGATGGTGAGGGTGGTTGTGGCGGTGGTGAAGCTTGTCGGGGTGGCAAAGTCAATGGTGATGATGTTCTGGGAGCAGTGCTATTTGGTGACAGGATGTTTGGTGGAGACTCGCGTGACGCCGAGGTAGGAGCCTCCTGTGAGGCTGATCGAAATGCCAATGACTTGCGCGGTTGTAGGGAAAGTGGAGGTGTTCGTTTCGTGGGTGAAGCTGGTGGTGGCTTTGCAAGTCGCGAGCCCAGCGCTGCTGGTGTCGTTAGCAAGGTTGTAGGTACTGGGGCCACCACTGGTTTTACAGGGCTTGTAGACCGTGGGGAGGGGTTGGAAGATGGGTTGGAAGATGGGGGGCTGCGAAAAGAATTTGCCCGTAACAATCCTGACGCGCTTGATGTCCGTTGGTGACCCATAGTCGGACGAGTTGTGGGAGGTGGAGGTTTCGGCACCTAGCAAAGCTTCAATTCACATACTTTCCAAATTTCAGAACAGATTCGTACCGTGCTTGGACCCGCATCGAGCTCTGAACCGTGAACTCCTTTGATTTGACTCTGCCGAATGAATACACCGTAGTTCAATTTGCATGTAAAGTAATGGATTCCATTGACGGAGCCGTCGTTCTTGCCATTGGGTTCGTACAACTCTACGCCGACCCATTTTCCAATAGCGAACGATGTCGGGCCAATGAAACGAACAACACCACGTCCTTGAGGAATGGTGACGATGGTACCTAAAGAAGGATCCATTTTCCACTCCGTAATTAATAAAGAAGGTTTCGTCGACAAAGTCGATTGCGAAGAGGACTTGAAGCTCGACGACTAGGTAAAGAACATAGGGGATTATGGAAGTATTATGGAAGGTAAACAGGAAGCGTGATGCACGCGTTTGGTAACAGTCCCCGGCCCTTGCGCATCCGTCAACCGAACTCAGTCACAACGAGCCCAACTTCAACACCATCTTCCATGCCCCCGAGCAGTCTACCATCCACAGATCTGTAACGCATTCTACTATAAACTATCGAAGCTAATCAACACGATTGTGAGACTGGTGGCTGCTCATCTCAAACTCATATGACGCTTAGCTTTTTCACAGACATCGTGGACGGAGCTTAAGTTGGTAGCATTGAAGAGGGTTAAGGATGTTTGCACAGCAGGCCCAGACCACACCCCCACACAAGGCACCTCTGTTTGCGACAGGTGAGCTGCTTTCAACGTCGTTGGAATGACTGAGCTAAGTAGATAACAGGTGCTGGCACTTGGGGAAGAGCCCCAGGTTCTCGAAGGGCTCATAGTTCAGATTCAGACACAGAAAGAGACTACAGGTCAGCGTCCCGTTCCAATCCGACTTCTCAAACGCGACAGCGGAGTCCGACCTCTCAAACACGGCAACGGAGAGACGCGACTGGCAGCAGAAGCGAGGGACGAGTCAACGGCCCAATCGATACCTTCCCCGATCCAGCTCCTCCGATACCTTATTGGTCCGCTAAACGGCATCTCACCTGCGGCAACCCAACACCAAGTCCATCATGGTCGCAAAAGTCTATTCCATGGCGTGGTTCCGCGCCAGGAAAGCTCAAAACTGCCAATGCCGCTCTCGTACTGTGCCTTAACATCGACGTAGACCCACCCGACATAATTAAAACCAACCCCTGTGCGAATCTAGAGTGTTGGGTAGACCCTCATACCCTGCCAGCCCACAAGGCACTGGAGGCGATTGGCACCAATTTGCAGCACCAATTCGAAGGGCTCAGCCTCAAGATCGCCTACAAGCCCATCTTAGATCCATGTCTAGAAGATCTTCGTCGATTTTGTCAAACTCTACGAAAGCAAGCAAAAGATGACGCAGTTTTATTTTACTACAATGGCCATGGCGTTCCCAAACCTACAGCGAGCGGGGAATTGTGGTGTTTCAACAGGAATTACACGCAATATATTCCTGTGTCACTACAAGAAGTTCAGGCTTGGCTAGGGTCTCCCGGAGTTTATATCTGGGATTGTTCTGCTGCTGGCCATCTTTTGCAGAATTTCAACATGTTTGCTGAGCGAAAGGACGACGAAGTTAACATGATGCAGGGGGGATATCCTGATGGCGCTCAGCCCATGATCAATTCACTCCAACTGGCAGCTTGTGGCGCAAACGAACAACTTCCTTCATGCCCAGAATTACCATCAGACATTTTTACATCCTGTCTCACCTCGCCCATTGACATCGCACTCAGATATTTCATCATGAATCACCAGCTCCCCAATAACATTACTGCTGATATGGTCCTGCAGCTTCCAGGCGATCTCAAAGACCGACGCACCCCTCTGGGAGAACTCAATTGGATATTTACCGCAATTACTGATACCATTGCATGGACTACATTTTCTCGTGATATCTTCACCAAACTTTATCGCTGCGACTTACTGATTGCCTCCCTTTTCCGAAACTTCCTCCTCGCTGAAAGAATTATGAAGAACTATCACTGTACTCCGCACACCTTTCCACCTCTTCCCCCAACCAACACACATCCACTCTGGGCCACGTGGGATCTAGCGGTAGATACGTGCTTGCGACAATTACCCGATCTCTTATCCAAGAGCGCCAGTAACGTAGCAAACCCCAATGGGTCCCTCTCCCTCTCCACAGTGGGAACCAGACCCGGCCGCATTGGCCAAACAGTGCGTCAAGACCCTGATGCTGCAAGTTCCGCCAAACCGGGCGACAAGCCCTATGTCTACGTGCCTAGCAAATTCTTCGCTGATCAACTCACAGCATTTGAAGTTTGGATCTCCAGAGGCGGCTCTGCTCTAACCAGACGTGGGCCCATGTCTCTTCCACCTCCGAATGACAGGTACCCTTCACCTTCGCAAGGATCAGCTAATGGCACCATGAACGAGTACGATGGGAATTCAGAAAACCATCTCGTACCACGTAAACCACCCGACCAGCTCCCTATCGTCCTTCAGGTTCTTCTTTCCCAGCCACACAGACTGAGAGCCCTCATCCTCTTATCTCAATTCGTTGATCTAGGACCTTGGGCAGTGCATCTGGTGCTTACGATCGGTATATTCCCCTACATCTCAAAGCTGCTCCAGGCTGCAGGCCAGGATTTACGCCCAGTGTTGATATTCATTTGGGCAAGGATTCTCGCGGTGGACCCGACGGTGCAAACAGACTTGTTCAATACGCAGGGTTTTAAGTACTTCGCCAATGTGCTTGGGCTTAGGAATGAAGATGTCCTACCGAACAGTTCAGAGCACAAAGCAATGTGTTCATTCATACTGGCAGCAATCTCTCGTGATTTTTACCAGGGACAGAGCGCCTGTTGGTCTGAGCGGGTGTTCGATAACTGTTACGAGAGATTGGAAGAGGCCGACTTTTTGTTGAGGCAGTGGACTGCATTGTGCATTGCTCAGATGTGGGACACGAACGATGATATTAAGGTGTATGGAGTGGACCGAGGGACTCAGGATAAACTGATCGCAATGCTATCGGACGACTCTGCAGAAGTGCGATCTGCTGCGCTGTACGCCCTTGGAACATTTATGGGTGCTAGTGGCGCTGTAGACCCAAACAAGCAGGGTGGTGGAGGCTCGGGGACGATGTTTCAATTGGAGGAACGCGTTCACTTCAGGATGGAGGTGGCTGTCGCTACTGGTGCCACGCTTGCCATCAAGGACGACGCGAGTCCCATGTGCAGAAAGGAGTTACTCGTTGTCATCAGCTGCTTAGTTAAAGAGTGGCGGGGATACTTCGTCGTCTGCGCTTGGATTTATTGGGAAGAAGATCGGAAATGGAGAGCTTCGACAAGTGGACACCATCATTCGCCTTTGCATGACGAGGACCTTACGAATCAAGCCGTGGCGGAATGGTTAGATGGGTTTGGGGATGATGAGCTTCTAAGGGAAGAGAATCGTGTCCTCTTGTCATCATTCTTCACCATATTTGTGGTGCTGTTGGATTTGTCTGTCGATCCGTATCAAGAAGTCGCTACAAATGCGCAAACTATCGTCGACTATATCATGGCACTCCTCCTTGAATCACCCTTCACGCGCTTGGAGGCAACATCATTGAATATCCCTCCTACGGCGCCTGCTGATCGCCGTGCATCTCCTCAGCTTAGCACAGCGAGGTCGAGGGTTACCTCTCTGCAACAATCCTCTCCACCATACAGTCGTTCACCCCCCTCACCCATTATTGGAGATCGACCCGGTCTCAGTCGAAGTGACACCATGACAAGCACAATATCTAGTGGAGTATCAAACACACTTCGTCGAACCTCATCCTTCGCCAACGCCCTGAAATCCCTGGCGAATGGCATCGCTTTCCCATCTTCATCGGACGACGGACGAGCGTCACCTACCATTTCCACTCACGTTCACTTCCAGCCCGAAGTTGCAGACATCTCGCGTCCGCCTTCACCCAATCTCAATGTAGCACAATATGCTTCGCCTTACTCACGTCCCGTCACTCCACAGGGAAGTTACGGCCATAGTCATGAAAAGGCATATAGGAGAACCCCTTCTCCACCCCGAAGCTCACATGATATGCAAACTCAAACTGTGATAGATTTCTTGCCCTGCGATGTCATGGAGGCGTTGATAGAGGAGGACATGGAGCGACTCCGTGCAAGGCGAAGATCTAGTGCGCATTCAAACAGGCATCGTCATGCAGCTGGTGGTTCGATGCCTAGCCCGAGCAATAGTACTTTCTCGATGGATTCGACGAGTTCGAGCGTAATTTTAGGCCTTGGGACTGGTGCTGGCGTACGGGATGTTCTGCCGCTGAAGAGCACGTACTTTGATTGGTGCTGCGAGTATTTCAAGGAGCCGCAAATGAGAGTGCGCATTCAATTATTTATCGAATTTTCCAGCTAAAAACTTACTTTGGTTCCATAGCAAACTGAGAGTGACGAGCCTGGAAGCATTCAATACAACTACCAAGTCTGGAGACAACAGAGGAACGAGCGGATTTGCGAACAGACAGACTCGCAGGCTCTTGCGGCCGGTAAATGAATTAGTTGGCTTCATTTCACTATTGTCTTATCGTGATATACAGAGAAAGGCAGATGGGATAAAACAGTGGCGACTTTCCAAGTCCAGGGGTATCCCTTGACTATGGCTTTCCACTCCTACGATCAGCATCTCGTCATCGCAAATGAGAACGACATGATCAGGTTCATATTCACCGTGTTCAATGTAATTGCGATCTGCTAACTAAATCGTCAGTGTCTGGGATTGGCTAGCAAAGAAGCGTCTCAACTACTTTTGCAATGGCAACCCTAGAGGTACGAGTATTACGTCACTCGACATCATCAACCAGGATGTAGGTGGTCTCATTTTAACTGGTTCTGGTGCGTCTTTTTTATTCATGCTTATCCCCTCACATTCTCATGTTTGATAGCTGATGGCATTGTACGCATGTACCGGAATTATGATCCAACCTTGGAACAGGGACCTTTACAAATGGTCAGCGCCTTCCGAGGTCTGAATGAAGCCGTCCAGTTACGACAAGGTACTGGCATGATCATGGATTGGAAGCAGTCGGCAGGTATCTTACTCGTGGGGGGCGATTCTCGGGTCATCAAAGTTTGGGATGCACAAACTGAGACCCAAGGCCTAGTGAGGACAACTTTGTTTTTTTGATAACAAAGTCTCAACTTATTTTAGGACCTCGAAACCAACTCAGAGAGTCCTGTCACATCCATAACTTCGGATCCTGGCTCTTCTCAAACGTTCATTGCGAGTTTTGCTGATGGCAACATCAAAGTGTGTGACCGTCGACTTGAAGACGATGAGGCTATAGTGAGGTCCTACTCTGATCACACATCTTGGGTGCAAAACGTACGGTACCATCCGAAGTTGAGTGGAAGGTTC
The DNA here is from genome assembly GCA_000827195.1 of Laccaria amethystina LaAM-08-1. Lineage (NCBI taxonomy): Eukaryota > Fungi > Basidiomycota > Agaricomycetes > Agaricales > Hydnangiaceae > Laccaria > Laccaria amethystina. The sequence continues at coordinate 154,142 of KN838595.1, read as the reverse complement.
CTGTCTGCGAGGTCAGTGTCTATGTCCACTTGGTGTTTGCGTGACTGAACCTGCCGTACTCTAGCGTGGATGGCCAGGTGAAACTCTGGGATCTACGAGGCTCTGATTATCCCACGCAATCGTGGCACGTTCATCAACAAGGACTCTCCGCTTTCGCCGTCCACCCTCATTCCAGCGTCTTTGCTGCGTAAGTGCAGTTTAAAGTGGCATTAGACAGTTTTGTACTAATGTTACTTCTCTGCAGAACTTCTGCTATCAGCCCAGCATATTGGAGGTCTCAACGCACGATTGTCCAACCCTTGGATAAGCCCACACCTCTTTCCGCCTTCAATATCTCCACCGGCTTGACAAGCCACCCTCGAAGTTTACCCTCCCCCTTCATTCCACGTTCCAGCTCTCTCGTGTTTCATCCAACGGAAATGCTGTACGGTCTGGGTGAACCTGATGGTACTGGTACGTCTTCTCTTCCTCTTTCCGACCAGCGTGGTGCTTAGCTTGGCTTATATTTAGTTCGGATCATGGGTTGCAAAACTGCCCCAGCTTGATTTACAGACCTCCTCTCCCATGTCCACGTCTCCATCCGATATACCTTCTGTTATCTTGGTTCTGCACGAATTATCTGCTGTAACTTTGCTATCACGTACAATTTATTGGGCCATAAAGGTTCTCTTTTCAGAATTGAAAGGCCCATTTGAGTTTTTCATCCAACCCAATCCCTAAAATGGTTCTGCGAGACCTGTGGGACTCGGCGTTTCGCTAGTATCGGTCCGTCGTGCTTGAGTCCTAATAGAATCAAAGGTCTGGGATACCGTGTACAAGGGATAATGTCTTTGAGTATCACTGTGTGCTTGCAGTCCTGAGGGAGTTGGCACAGTGGTTAGGCATTAGTAGCAGTATGTATTATCTAAGTAGTGCATATTGGCTGGCAAGCAAATTGGGCGAAAGCACGAAGTGCTTTCCGACCCGAAAAGGAGTCTTCCCCAAAGGGGGATGTCCGAGACGAGCTGCGACGGGCGGGTGGGCCCAGTGCAGTGAGTGGACATGGAACGGGAAGTTTCCTTAACCGGTCATTGTAAACTTATTGGGAGTGGTGGGTGGGTGAAAACGCGAAGGGAGCTTGTAGGCTCCCTCTGAACGCCGAACAAGGTGGTGGCTGAGAGGAAAAGCAGCACGTGCCTGCGCCGCACCACCTGTTCACTCAAAGACACTATTCTAACCCTATACTCGTTCCTCGCTTCGGGAACGAACCTCAAATTTTGGTATAGAATCTAGATTCAATTTACTTGGCTTCATATGATCACTATTATCAAAATGACAATGCCACCACCAAGGAATTTGGTATGCATCAAGGGGTATGCAGAAAAAAAACCCCGTACACGGGGTTGTTTTATTTCGATAAGGACTCATGGACCCCCCCCCCCCTCCCCCCGCCTTCCTAAAAAGGAAATAAGTCACGTGTTTACAAATCAAATACAGCTATCTACACCCTACCTCCAGCATTTGCCTTGCACTCGTCATTGCAAAACCACCCTCCAGCAGGCCTTTCAACAAGACCAGGAAAAGTTAAGTGGTACTGCCATTATTTTAGTATTTATTCTGCATCTTTCGGAATAAAAGCATACAACTACTTACCACAAGGTTACATGCACCACAACGAAGCAAATCTTGGTCCTGAGTTACTGTCTTGCATCCTTCATCCACGCAAATATGATTGGCCATGATTTCCCGTACAATCATGGTCAGATTACGCTTGCGACGAGGTCGTGCTCCTGGTTCTTGTGAGGTTTCTTTCGAAAAAGTAAGTCAGATTAGTTCAACAAATTCAGGTGGCTGTGCTGACATATAGCCAGACATTCAACTAGAGAACCTTAGAAAGAAATGACTGTTGAAAGAGGGAAGGTTTTACAGTGTCTTGCATATTGTTTTGCACAACGAAATTCGCAACATAATGTTTGATGTGACCACCTGTCAATCAAATTTAGCCGAATAAGGCCCGCCACTGTCAAACGAGGGCACTCGAGGCTGCCCATGGATGCGTGGGAACGTGACTGTGTGTCACATCAAATGCTGCGCTGTGAATTTCGTTGTGCAAAACAATATGCAAGACACTGTAAAGATAAGCACTAAGCCGCAAGCGTGCAATGGTTTGTTGATTGTTGAACAACCACTGACATCATTACGCCAAATGCAGACAAAATGCTTGCACAGCCTCTCAGGCCACAGAAATCGAGTAGTTAGGCAATCTATAATGAATAACCATCTCCTGGAGGTCTTAAATGGCAAAATAATGTACGAAAATTTTAATTTGGGTAAGCCCCCCCCTCCCCCCCCCCCTCCCTACCCCATATGCCGGCAATCGCCGGTGCATACCCCTTGGTATGCATATAGAAATGTCCTAGGCCTCCCCCACTCTGACACACGTGATGTTACGGTTTCCGGGCCGTTAGTGTACTACCCACATCTGACATCCAAAAACGGATGTTTGCTTACAAAGACGAACTTTTTTTTTACAAGTTTTCCATATTTGAAATTTCATGTATTCAGGTGTATTCAGAGGTACTAAGCAAAGTAACCCCACGCAAACGCGAGAGGGAATGGCAAGATAATATTAATTGGAATGAAAAAAATATATATCCCGCCCCCACACAAAACACAGGGGCGAGGGTCATGCCATTGTCCTGGTGCCTCGACGCCGTTGTCTCCTCCTCCTCGTCGTTGACGCAGTTTCCATCATCCCCATATCTTCTACTTCTCCCCGTTGTTCCCAGCCTTCCTGCTCCGCGTTTTCACCCCGCGAATGGTTGCTTGCGACGGGGAGTCCAGTGGTGGTGGTGGTGATGGCCGTCCTCGTCTTCGCCTTCCCCTAGTTGTCGTATTTGTCGCATAGTTGGAGGTGCTGGTTCGTCGTCTGTCGTTCTGTTGTCCTTTTCCTCGCCATTGTCCAGCGCAGGCCCGCAGCGGTGGGCGTGGGATGGATGGTGTTGTGGAGGATGGTGGTTGACGGTGGGAAATGTTTATTTGTTTGGTAAGCTGTTCTAGGAGGGGGGACTATGCTGTCTGAACTCCGATCCTAAATCGTCGATTTCGGCCGTTTCTGTCAGGGACCTCAGGCACTGATTATGTACGCATTCGGATCGGGTTGGGCCATTTTTCTCTAGTTCTGTACATATAATGGATCGAACAGGCATTGGCCTATGAAATGTACGCATAATAGGATCGGACATACAAATTGGCGGTTTTTGTACGCATAACACTAAATTAGAGCCATTTATCGACTTCTATGCTAAGTTCACCCTTATCACTCTGTTGTGAATCCGAATCATTACCATCCTCCTCATCATCCATCGCGAGGCATCTGATTTCATTGTGATTTCACACAAACGTTAAAAAATAGGTGGCTGTGGTGGTGGTAAATTGGATCTGCGCAGTGAGACCCCATTCGTATTGATGAGATCCAAGGATGGCGACGATGGAATGACCAACTCAGATGTTGGTCGTTGAGGATCGTTGAAGGGTTTGAGAAATGTGAAAAAAAAAATTCGTTGGAAAAAGTTGACTTCTGTACTCATATTGGATCGGAGTTCAGTACCGACCAGGGTTTTCTGTACTCAGATAGGATCGATGTTTGGCGAAATTTTTGACTTTTTCTGTACGCATAGGATTGGAGTTAGGCCACTTTTCGAGGCCATTTCTGTACGCATTAGGATCGGAGTTCCATCGAGATAGTCCCCCCTCCTGCTGTTCTTGTCAACAGAATACATGAATCACGTGGTGTGTATTGATTTGTAAGATATTCCTTTTAAAGAAATGTCAGAGTGGGGGAGGGGTAGGTCAGATTGCATATAGCTACATTGGCTTTCTGTTACTCAAATCCTTCTCATCCTCCTCAGAATTAAGCTGCACAGCAACCGTCATAAACCTGTACAACCTTGTACAACCCTTATGGGAACCAATGTCCACAAACACTCTCATGGTGTGGAGATCCACCTGCAGATGTTCACACAAATTGGCCGTTTGCCCTATGGCTCTTGACATCCTCCCCAGACTGCCCGCCACTGTGAAGGCATATTTGGTTGTTATTCAACAAATATTAGGTTGAATTTCACCTTTCAACCAAAGCTCAGTTGAAATTTATGTTGAAAAAAATCAACCTGTTTTTTTGGTTGATCACCAACCTAAGCCTTCAACCAAAGACTTGTTGATAATCAATGTCACAAAATGGTAGTAGCAATGACATGAATTTCAACCTAAGATAGATTAACTTTCCATCCACCCTTAAAAAACCTCAGCAGTAAAACCAGCAGCCTTCTACCCAGCGTCGTTGCAGGGTTTTCAAAAAAAAACGAGATACATCTGAGATATTTGACCTGTAAAATATAAGGTTTATATTACAAATACAATCACTGATCCAATCATTTATTTTAAAGCATGCAACTCTTATTTTTTTGAACCCCTCCACAACGGCTGGCATTTTACAACTGTAAACAACTTAGCCACCAAGGGTCCACCACCAGAGTCTGTCTTCTTTGGGATAAAACCTGGATATGGAAATACTTGTCTTATCTTGATGTCAAGAATCATAACCCGTTCTGCTGTAAATAAAGTTGCACTTGTGTTCCAAGATGCAAATATAAGTATTTCTGCCTACATAATCCAATTACTTGAAGACTCAACCCTCAGGCCTCAAAGGTCATCCTCAGACCCTCAATCTTCTCTGTAGTGCAACCAGTATTATCACAGCCATCTCTCAGCAACCTGATGCTGAAAAGTCTGCCCTTTCATGGGCTAGCAATGCCATTAAGAAGAAATATCTGTCAGAGATGAAGTCACTTGCCAAAAACCAAGAATGGCAATTCAATGTAAGTCATGCATCTGCTGAAAAACTCAACAATTTTTGCATTGAAGGGATGGCACTTGCAATGAAAGGGCTGGCACCAGATATTTGGGCCATGCTGGATCTCCTCCTCATGGGTGACAGAAAGGCTTTTGAAACCAGCTCCACAGCTGACTATGATGGAGGTCAAGTTATGCTCAATTTGGAAACCATAGCAGCACATGGAGATAGCTTTGATCATGGAGAGAAATTAACCTTATATCTAACCTGACTTAACAGAAGAGTCTGCAAGGTCTGGGTGGTGTGCATTAAGTATGTATTCCATGTGTTGTTGACAGTGTGTAATATTACGGGCCCTGACCACTACATTCAGTTGCAAATGGCAGTGTCTCTCTGGTGGCTATGTTGTTTACAGTTGTAAAATGCCAGCCGTTGTGGAGGGGTTCAAAAAAGTAAGAGTTGCATTCTTTAAAATAAATGATTGGATCAATGATTGTATTTGTAATATAAACCTTATATTTTACAGGTCAAATATCTCGGATGTATCTCATTTTTTTTGAAAACCCTGCAATGACAGCTGGGTAGGGGGCTGTAAAACCAGCCCAATTCTCCCCCTGTCTCACATTTCCATAAATATAAATTGTTACAAATCAGGCCCATTGTGGGGGGATATATTACATGACAAACCATAGACATATAAGCTTGTTTGGTCTAGTGGTTGTTATTGCTGATTTTCTGATGATTATCAAGGCTTGGGGTTCAAATGTGGCTCCTCCACTTTTTTTATATGTCCAAAATAATTACTACTAATTACTCAACTTACTTTATTGGTTAAGTTAGGAGGTAAGTTAATGGTTAGAATTTTTCTCCTTGCATGGTAGTGCATTCTTGGTTAGGTTAGGAGGTTAATGGTTAGTGGTCAGGGTTAATGGTTAGGGATGGGGATATTTTTCTCTCTGCACGGTAGTGCACTCTTGGTTAAGTAGGTTAGGAGGTTAGGGTAGGTTAGGTGTTCAAGAATTAGTGTTTTAAGGTTTGGTTCAGTCCGGTTTTTGGACCCTCATCTAGTGTTCACAGGTCCAGTCTACAGGATGGAAAATATACGTAGGACTGAACTGAACTGAACCACAGTCTAGTCTTTTTCCAGTTGCAGTTGCCAGTTGCCATGTTTTGTAAATATTTAAAAACTGAAAAAGACCGGTTTAGACTGGTTGCAACCGGTCTTTCGTCCTGTCACGTGTTGGTCCTTACTCACGAACATTTTTACTTAATTTTCGGTCCCTGAATCATCAAAAACAGTCAAGAAATGGTTGAGATATGGTCAAAAACATTTTTTGTACATGTATTTTGTTGTGAATTTACCTGACCCTATAATTATTTATGTACTGCTATATGACATCATAAAAATAACAACAACACAAATAACCATTTGTACCATGTGATGTTATTTATTTAACATCCAACATGAGTTGCACCTACAAACTGCAAATTACTAACTACAAATGTAATTTGAATGTATGTCCTTTCCGTTTTTGCCATATCTCAGTCAAATCTTAATGGAATTGCTTAAATTTTTCATCAGTATACAGAGAATTAAAATATCTATCTATGTACGCAATTTATGTGAGGTAATATTTAAATTATTTGGTATGGTAAATTTTACAATAAAAGACCGTTTTTTTTTGTGTTGTGGACTGATTAGGTCTGGTCCAAAGCGGTCCAGTTATGGTCCCTTAATATCTGAATTGGTTTATACCGGTTGCAGTTGCCAGTTGCCTTGTTTTGAAGCAAAAAACTGAACCGGACTGGACTTTAAAACACTACCCTCATCTGGTGCAACTGCAACTGCAACTGGTTGCAACTGCAGCCTATTTTTCAGGCAACTGGACCGAACCATATAGGACCGGTTCATATCGGTCCTACTATAGTTCAACAACTGGTTTCAACCGGTTGCCCAGAGGACCGGTTGAAACCAGTCTTACATTTGGTCCAGACCGGTTTTTCTACCTACAGTACAATATGTATCTAGGTGTCTATGGTAGTCCAATGACGATGAACAACAACATAGTCGTTCATCAATTGGTGGCCACGTTGCTGTCACTGACAGTGGTGTGGCACCTAGACTTATTTTCATGAGGGATGAGATGGTGTGGTGGCGGCTTACCTGTGGATGAGGATGGGGAAGGGGACCAGGCTGGCAGTGGATACTCACCTGTCATCCTGTTGAGTGCCCATTATCATGTCGCGTCAGTCCAATGATGACAAACAATGAGCAATGTGGTGTCTATCATTTGTTGTGGTGCTGGTTGTGTGACATTGTGGCATGGGGCACTGTCGATGTGCCACATCATCACCATGCTGTTGTCATGCCCATCATTTGTCGTCAAGGTGGTTGCACAGCATTGTGGCACATCCGGAGGGCACCGTTGACGTGCCACATCGCCACTGTGCCATCATTGTGTAGATCGTTTGAGCGATGTGGCGTCTCGTTGTTCATTGTCTGATGTGTGTCGAGTCATTTGTTGTTTGGTCATTCATTATTCGTTATTCGGTTGTTTGCGGTAGGCAGTGTGGTGTTGAAGATGAGGAATGGTGGTGGGAGTGTCATTATTGTTTGTTTGTGGACATGCAATGTGGTGCCACATTAGCAAAACATGACCAAAAGGTCTGTGTGCAGCCACAAGGTATAAAAAGCCTCAAATCAACAAGTTTTCCCCCCATTTCATTGTACAATAATTATTTACTTTGTATTAGAATAGATGTATATATACTATGAGAAGACTGGTTGCAACCGAAAGCAACTGGTCTTCCAACGGTTTTCAAAATTACTTAAGTTGAGGCAACCGGCAACCAAACTGACCTCAAAATGGGGCAACCGCAACCGACAGTCCAGTTGCTTTTGGTTGTGTTCAGTTCAGTTTCAGTCAGATTTTCAGTCCATGCAACTGGACCTTTAAACACTATCAAGAATGCATGGTAGCACATTCTTAAGTCACAAAATTGCCATATATGCAGTGCTGGTGATTGCTGGCACATCACATGTGTGAGACAAGGGGAGAGTTAGGACCATTCAGCAGTAAATACTATATTATGCAGCCAAATATTTTTGTAACCTAATTTGAATTCTATGACACTGAATTAAGTAGTCCTGCATGAGTACAAGAATGGCCTATCTGAGAAATTGCCGTTGACAGTCATGGGATGTTTGTTTTCCTATTTCAGTAACTTTTGTGTCTGCAGTTCTTTCACAATGTAACCATCATTCTCTCGCCTCTTGTTCACCTCCCTCCATTGGTGTTGAAATCCATGTTTTTAATTAACCTCAGAAACTGTATACTTTCCACTTGGCCAAGGTATGTTCATTCCCTCCCATCATAGGTCAAGCTCATATTGTACACTACAGAGGCCAGAGTGATGGTAAGACAAAGGTGAGTCCATTGCTCTGCTATTAGTTTTGCATTAATATCAAATTAAGAATCACCCCTTGTTAAGTTATCACACAGGCTGATGCCAGACAGCAAGGAGAAGGGGCTGCTACAAAGGGTAAGTGCTTAAGCCATTGCCTGGACTAGCTGCCAACACCTGCTAACATACCCCTGACAGCAGGGTGTACCAACAACGACACACTCCCCAAATCGGGACAGCGACACATTGCGTGAGTAAGCGACACATTGGGTAAATAAACGACACACTCGTGCGTAGTGTGTCGCCAATTTATGTGTAGTGTGCTGACAATTTATGTATAGTGTGTCGATAATTATTTATGTGCAACACACCCAGCCCGGGATGTGGACCTCCCCCTGGACTTCATTCAAAATTATCTTCTAAGTTGAAAAAGGAGGGAGTAAATACAACTTATTAAAAGAGTATTTATGTACTTTTTTTTCGAAATCTTTCTGTACTAATGTGACTGACAGTGAAAATTTTATAGATAAGTTATAGTACAGGAGGGGATGCTGTAAATATATATTAATATGTGAGAGGG